>SZWC01005018.1:95535-124663 GCA_023375785.1 Penium margaritaceum | reverse complement strand
TCTATATGCACCCATCGTTGTTTCTGGCTATGCCATTGCGTCTGCAGCGTCATGTTGTGCCTATGGTCCATGTCTCTTGTTGTGTGGCACTATTTGGCACCATTGCCTGTCGTAGGCACTGCTTGGGTTCGGGCAGCCATAGCTCCTTGCTGCTATTTTTCTAGCTGATTCTGACCGCACGAGTGCGTTTGCAACGTCGGTGTTATGGTATGGTCCAGTTTTCAAGCAAAACGGACGACGCCCGGGTTTTGAGCTGTCGGGCGCCTGGCAGGGCTCACCGAGAAAACATTGCCTGCCAGAAAATAGGTCTAGGACTATTTTCTTATTGGCTGGTTAGCTGAGTAACAAGTTCTACACTAGTGGGGGGAGCTAGAACTTGGAGGGGTCTCCCATTCTTGCTCATTCTTTAGTCCTAATCAGTTACTTTTAGTCTCTAGCTGCTTTCTGGCGCTAACACTTGCGCGCACATTTCTGAGTAACAAACCCAGAGCTTCCAGACTTAGTCTCTAGAGCAGCAGACTGAGCGGGCATCAGACTTAAGCAACGAGGGTGGAAGCCCGCACGCTACATCAACAACGCTGCTGCCCCAACTTGCTGCCTAGCGTTTCCTTTTCCAATAACACACGGGGTCACGGCACAGAAAGTTCCTGGGCCACATGTTGTAGGAACTCAAAGTATACATTTGGTGGATAGCATGAGATCATGGTGTATGTTTGTGGAATGTTTTTGACTTTTTACAACATGAGAAGCATATGGAAAGTAAACATCAAGGCTCAATCCATCATCTACCAACCATAAGGAAGCCTTTGATTGGCAAGTTTAGGGTTTTTGGCCGTAGAGGTGGTGTCCTACATCACTGTATACATAAAGATACGTTGTAGGCTGGACGATGTGATGTTTGCGGTTCAGTCACCTAGCTACACTCATGGCTCAAAAAATGTGTGGTGACTGCACAATGCAATGTATGGCTGGAATAGTTTCCGTGGCGCTGGAACATTGAGATTACGTCCACCTATGGAAAGGGGGGGTACCTGCGGAGCACTGGCAATCAAGCACACTTTCTTGCTCATTTCACGTTGATGACCTGCTCTTAATGGGCTAGTCGGTAAAGGTGCTCTTGCACTTTGCACACAAAATGAAGGGCATTGCTCACTCAAATGTGTTCCTCAGCATGACACTCGAGTAGGGTAGGCATTGTTGTTCCTCCTATGTTCATCAAGCTACGCATATTCACAACCTAGGGGAGCACTTTACTCCACTTATCCCAGTAGTCCCTTCCGCCTAAACACCTAAGCACCAACTTGGATGTGTTTCCTTCTTTAGAAGTTGCATGTTCCTGGTCGCTACATTGCACTACGCTGTGACAGCCTAAGCACGATGGCATTTGCAAAAAATGAGGGCATGCACCATTCATGCACAAAGAATGCAAACTTTGACGTGACCGCATCGCTCATGGCACTGTCCTCTCTGTCCAGGCTGACACACAATCTCAATGTGCTGACTTCTTGACTAGAGCTGTTGCCCACGGAGAACTCCCTGGCTGAACATTTATGACTTGTAATTATCCTCTAGCAGGAGTTCCCTGTCCATAATTATGTTTTTATGTGCTTGCCTTCTATGGATTTGTTGCATGTAGTGTTTTGTGTCTACGGGAGCAGGGAGGAGTTTTGGTTTCCAATTGTTACGGTGCCGATGCACTTTCATCCTCTCAAGTTTCACTTGGTTGCTCTGAGCGCCGGGGTTGGAGGTTGGGATGACACCGACTGACTCCAGGAGCGGAGGGCGTCGGATGTGAAGCTGAGGTCGAGTGTCGAGGGACAGTCAGGTAACGACGCTCTTGGACGTGAGGATGGCGAGGAGGAAACCGGGGTTATCGGCAACGGCTTGGTGGCAACAACCTGCTCAGAGACCACATAGTCTGTGAGCTGTTGCACAATACGCTTTAGTCCTTGAGCTTGGCGTACAACACCGCCATGGTATCGGCTGACAACGTCTCTGAGTCGGATGGTGAAGATGAAGGGCAAGACCGTATCCAAAGCGGTCGCCACCACGCAGGGCGCTGATGACACTGGCGCCAGCCATGGTGCCGATCCCCACAGTAGTAACAGGTAAAGCCGGTAGACGCCCGAGACGTGTGCCATGGCTGCAACTACAAGTGTGGGCTTGGCGCCTTCCACGCATGCAATGCGGGCATCAACCACGGCACCAGCTGTGCTCCCTACGTCGCCAATATGCTCATCTTCAGAGCCTAGCGTTGGTGAGTGCATAGTGTTCTCGCTCCCGCTGGCACAAGGCCACAGGGAGAAGTGGGCAATCAAAGCAAAGTCTCTCAAACGCGCTCCGACGTTGTCAGGAGAGCTGGTGTAATATGTGACCTCAAGTCGCCTTTCGCTGCTGCTGCTGCTGCTGTTGCTGCTACCTATGGCCGCCATTGACTCTGACAGCGGTGGTCCCTGCCACACTTCTAGCAGCTGGTAACGCTACTGGTGGTGTCGCTGCGACAGCGATTGCTGCTACTGCACCGGTCGCTGTCACCAACCGACATCTATGACCTCCGGCCACCCCTCCTTTTTTTTTTTTGTTCACCGAACGCAAGGTGCTAGTGGGGTTCCCCTCCTCAGGGTATTTCTCAATTGCCGTACTTGCAAACCACCCTGTCGTCCTCCCACTCCATTTTTTTTCAGGTGCAACCTCCTCGGGTGCCTCTTTTGGGGTTGTTGTGGGGTGCCTCACTCGAGGACCCCTCGGTCCTCTCCTCCTTCGTTTGTTCTGTTTTTTTGTTTTGTTTTTGTTTTTGGTTTTCTCTTTGTGTGTGCAGGTTCAAGTTACGCCTCAAGGGAGCTTGTCGAGGGAGCTTGACAAGCGAGCTCGCTCACCGAGCGTGTCAAGCGAGCTCGCTCGCTATGAGCAACCAGCTTCCCGCTGCTTTCTCACAGCGCAAGGTTGCAATGCAGCTTCGCAGGGCGAGCAAGCAGCAGTATTGGATGCTGCTACTACGGATGCCACTGCTGCGAGGGCTGCTGCTGTTGTTATAGCAAGCGTGAGCGGCTGTGGCCGCATGTTGCAACTGCCCGCCACCACAGCCGCTGTTGCTGTTGTTGCTGCCGCTTTGACTAAGTCCCCGACTAACAAAATGTACTAGTGAGTTTCGGACATCGAGCCAGGTTCTTGGCCAAGTTCCTCAGTAACAACCTGCACTTCTGGATCCGGTGGATGATCCGCCGGATCAGGTGGATCATCCACCGGACGCCTCAGCAGGCCTATCCGAGCAATTTCTCCAGATGGTATTTTTGTTACTCGGTCCGGTCGATTATCGATCGGATTTCGAGTCGTAGCCGGCTCCAAGAGCTGCTGCGCACACCCCAACTTTGGAAGGCCATATCTCCCTCGATACTTGTCCGATTCTGGCAAACCAACTTCCACCGCATTTAGCGACTCATCAAATTAACGGGGCAATCTTCCATTTGAGGATTCAAGCAATCCTCAGGTCGCCAGATCCGCTGACGCGGAGTTTCCACTTCCTTGCAGCTCGTCGGCGCCTCCCGGCGCAGCACTTGGGCATGCGGAGGGGCAATTTTTCCAACATTCTCCCCCTTGCACCTGCCATGCTTGCTGCTCCTGCTTGCTCTCACTCATCTTCTGTTGCGCCCTCCAACCCATCATAGCTGGTAATCCAAATTCTGGCCACACTCATCGCGTGCCGGTCCGCGGGTTGCGCTTCGGTCAAGCCATCCGCAAGCATGTTATGCGTGCTTCAATGCTGTAGCACCACCTGCCCCTTCTCGACCATGTCCTGTGCGTAGTGATAACGCACGTCGATGTGCTTCGTCCTCTTGTGTTGCGTCGGGTTGTTGGTCACCAAGATGGAGCCGGTGTTGTCCTCTTACACCACCGTAGGCTCTAGCTGCAGCACGCCCAGCTCCCCCAGCAACCTGCGGAGCCACACCACCTCCTTGACCGCCTCGGCCAGCGTGATGTACTCAGCTTCCACTGTGGAGGTGGCAACATAGTCTTGCTTCCTGCTGCACCATGAGATCGCTGCACCAGCGAGGAAGAACACATAGCTGGATGTGGACTTCCACTTGTCCACATCCCCAGCGTAGTCTACATTCGTATAGCAGACAAGACGCAAGGGGTCCGCCCGCCCCTTACCGTCGAACCTTAGGCGCACGTGTCGTGTTGCCTGCAAATAGCAGAGGATGCGCTTGACCGCCTGCCAGTGTCGTGGCCCTGGATCAGCCACGTACCTGCTCACTTGGCCCACCGCGTAGGCCAGGTCCGGCCGAGTCGCCACTATGGCGTACATGAGGCTGCCCACCGCCAATTGGTAGGGCACCCCTCCTATATCCTCCCGCTCTTCTTTTGTTTGTGGCACCATTGCCGCACTCAGTTCACAGGTCGTGGAGACCGGACTGTAGACTGGTTTGCAGTCCTCCATGCCGTACCGCTTTCGCACATCGGCCACGTATTTGGCCTGTCCAAGCTCAAGCGTGCACGCCCTCCGGTATCGCGCAATGCTCACCGCGAGGTAGAACTCATGCTCCCCCATGTCCGACATTTGGAACCTGCTGCTCTGCTGCTCTTTCACCTGCTAAAGCCTATAGAGTTGTGAGGAGCAAAAGATCATATCGTCCACCTAGAGTGCAACAATCTGATGCAGCTTCTTGCTATGTTGCACTTACACGATGTGATCTGCCTCACAGCCCTTGAAGCTGAGTTGTGCCGTGAAGCTGTCCATTTGTTGGTACTAGCATCGGGGTGATTTTTTTAGCCTGTACAAGGACTTCTACAACTTGCACACCTTGCCCTCCAGCACCTCCACCCCCTTCGGTACCTCTATGTAGATTTCTTTGTCGATGATGCCATTGAGGAAGGCCGTCTTTCTGTCCATCTGGTGGAGCTCCATATCCTTCGCGGCTGCCACCGCAAGGATCGCCCGGATGCTTGTGAACTTGGCGATGGGGGCGAACGTCTCATTGTAGTGCTCGCCCTTACGTTGTGCATACCCCTTTGCCACGAGCCGCACCTTGTACTTGTCAACCACACCTTCCTCTGTGAACTTGGTCTTGAATACCCACATGGAGCCGATGACCTTGGCGTCTCTTGGCCTGTCAACCAGCTGCCACGTGTCTTTTTCAGTAATGGACGCCAACTCCGACTTGATGGCGGCATCCCACTGCTGCCCCTCGGGCCGCGCAAGCGCCTCTTGCACGGTCGTCAGCTCCGATGATGCAGCCAACATGCACCGCATCATGCCGATCCATCAACCGGTGCCTGTGTCAAAACGCTTCCCCGCTCTCTGCTACCTCCCGCTATGGCGCGGCAGTTTTGGTGGCATCTTGTCGCTCTGCTGCAATCCTTCCAACCTTGCCCGCTCCGGTGAGTCATCAACTGGACGGCTCTCCAAGGATTCCTCCCGCTCCGGTGAACCATGAACCGGACGGGCGATGCGTCCGGAGGATTTTTCTCCGATGCCCGACACGAGCTCTGCCCATAGTACGCGCTTTGGCACCCGCGGTGCCTCCTTCAAAGGATCATTCCGCCGGATCTCCAACGTAACTGCATCATCGTCGGAGTCCTCCACGTCAGCTGCTGCACCTGCTGCACCGCCGCGCTCCGACGCCATATCATCGACCTCCACGTCCTCCGGTTCCTCCTCATAGTCAAGGAGCTGGAATCACTCCCTCTGTTTTGGAGTGTTCATGACGCTCATGTCGTTAATGCTGCTGTTGAAGCTCAGCTGCTCGTCGAACTCAACGTCACAGCTGGAGATGATCTCTTGCGTCCGCGGGTCCTAGAGCCGATACGGTTTTTGCGTGCTCTCGTAGCTGAGGAGCATTTGCCTGCGGTTCCAGCTTTCTGTCGCGTCGTTGTGCCACCTGCAACATCGCATGCGCCTTGCACCCGAACACCTTCAGGTGCGCCACGATTTGCTTGCGCCTGCTCCAAACCTCTTGCGGCGTCTTCCTGCCGTCCTTACCCTTTAGCACCGCTGTTGGGGTTTTCAAAAGGAATCCGCGTGGTGCGGTCCTGACGTTGGTCTGATAGACTCTATTGGTTCACGTCTACTGTTTTGGGCGAATCTGAGACTGAGCGTGAGCTTTCTGGTCGCCTCACGCTATGTGAGTAGGATTCTTAGAGACAGACAACTTTGCGAAGGGAATAACGTCATTTTGCGTTTGTTGTTGAGCATGAACTTGATCACAACATTTATAGGGCTAGTCATGAGCTCTCCAACGTACCAAAATGTGCGCAATTTGGCCAAGCGTAGCCCAAGTTCCGCTTGCCGAAGCGCAGGTTTCACCCACCACAGAAGCCTGACACCGCCACTCGCCTTCCTTTACGTGCGCTTCGCACGTAAAGGAAGGATGGCGTCTTCCTTTACGTGCGAAGCGCCTTTCCCGAGGCGCATATCCCATTGCACATGGTGTGGGGATCCCCTGCACTTTTTCCACGCACCCTACCCACTTTTGGGTCGCATTTGGTGATGGGGTGTGACGAGGTTAAAAAACCTGTCCGCGGACCTGTAGTCAAAATTTTGACCAAGTCCCCGAGTAACAAAATGTACTACTGAGTTTCGGACACCGAGCCAGGTTTTTGGCCAAGTCCCTCAGTGACAACCTGCACTTCTCGATCCGGTGGAGGATCCGCCGGATCAGGTGGATCGTCCACCGGATGCCCCGGCAGGCCTATCGGAGCAATTTCTCCAGATGTTGTTACTCGATCCGGTCGATTATCGACCGGATATCGAGTCGCAGCCGGCTCCCAGAGTCGCTGCGCACACGCCAACTTTGGAAGGCCATATCTCCCTCGATACTTATCTGATTCCGACAAAACAACTTCCACCGGATTCAACAACTCGTCAAATTTACGGGGCATTCATCCATTTCAGGATTCGAGCAATAATTGAGTTGCCAGATCTGCCGGCTCGGAGTTTCCACTTTCTGGCGGCTCGTCAGCGCCTCCCGGCGCCGCACTTGGGCATATGGAGGGGCAATTTTTCAAAATTCTCCTCCTTCCACCTGCCATGCCCGCTGCTCCTTCTTGCTCTCACGCATCTTCCGGTGCACCCTCCAGCCCATCATAGTTGGTAATCCCATGTCCGGCCACGCTCATCGCGTGTCGGTCCACGGGTTGCACTTTGGTCAAGCAATCCGCAAGCATGTTGTGCGTGTTGCAGTGCTGCAGCACCACCTGCCCCTTCTTGACCATGTTCCGTGCGTAGTGATAACGCACGTCGATGTGCTTTGTCCTCCTGTGCTGCGTCGGGTTGTTGGTCAGCGAGATGGAGCCGGTGTTGTCCTCTTGCACCACTGTAGGCTCCAGTTGCAGCACGCCTAGCTCCCAGAGCAACCTGCGGAGCCACACCGCCTCCTTCAATGCCTCGGCCAGTGTAATGTACTCAGCTTCCACTGTGGAGGTGGCGACGCAGTCCTGCTTTGTGCTACACCACGAGACTGCTGCACCAGCGAGGAAGAGCACATAGTTGGATGTGGACTTCCGCTTGTCCACATCCCGAGCATAGTCTGCATCCGTGTAGCAGACCAGACGCAAAGGGTCCACCCACCCTTTGCCATCGAACCTCAGGCGCGTGTGTTGCGTCGCCTGCAGGTACCAAAGCATGCGCTTGACCGCCTGCCAGTGTAGTGGCCCTAGATCGGCCACATACCTGCTTACTTGGCCCTTAGCGTAGGCCAAGTCTGGTCGAGTCGTAACCATGGCATACATGAGGCTGCCCACCGTCGATTTGTAAGGCACCCCTACCATATCCTCTCGTTCTTCTTTTGTTTGCGGCGCCATTGCCGCCCTTAGTTCACAGGTCGTGGAGACCGGACTCCACACTGGTTTGCAGTCCTCCATGCTGTACCGGTTCAGCACCTCGGCCACGTATTTGGCCTGACCCAACTCAAGCATGCGCGTCCTCCAGTTCTGCGTAATACTCACCCCGAGATAGAACTCCAGCTCTCCCATGTCCGACATCTGGAACCTGCTGCTCTCCTGCTCTTTCAGCTGTTGTAAGCTCGGCAGGTCTGAGGAGCACAAGATCAGATCGTCCACGTATAGTGCGACAATCTAATGGAGCTTCTTGTTGCACCGCACGTACACGTTGTGATTCGTCTCACAGCGCTTGAAGCCGAGTTGTTCCATGAAGCTGTTCATCTGTTGGTACAAGCATCGGGGCGATTGTTATAGCCCATACAAGGACTTCCGCAGCTTACACACCTTGCCCTCCGGTGCCTCCACCCCCTCTCGCACCATGTAGATTTCTTTGTCGATGATGCCATTGAGGAAGGCCGTCTTTACGTTCATCTGGTGGAGCTCCATATCCTTCGCGGCTGCCACCGCAAGGATCGCTCGGATGCTTGTGAATTTGGCGATGGGGGCGAACGTCTCGTCGTAGTGTTCACCCTTACTCTGTGCGTACCCCTTTGCCACGAGCCGCGCCTTGTACTTGTCAACCACACCTTGTTCGTGAACTTGGTCTTGAAGACCCACTTGGAGCCGATGACCTTGGCATCTTTCGGCCTGTCAACCAGCTGCCACATGTTGTTTTCTGCAATGGACGCCAACTCCAACTTGATGGCGGCATCCCACTGCTTCCCCTCGGGCCGTGCAAGCGCCTCTTGCACGGTCGTTGGCTCCGTTGATGCAGCCAGTATGCACCGCGTCATGCCGATCCATTGACCGATTCCTGCATCGAAACGCTTCCCCGCTCTCCGCTGCCTCACGCTGCAGTGCACCAGTCTTGGCGGCGTCTCCTTGCTATGTTGCGATCCTTCCAACTCAGCCCACTCCGGTGAATCATCAACCGGATGGCTTCCCGAGGATTCCTCCCGCTCCAGTGAACCATCAACCGGACGGGCAGCGCGTCTGGAGGATTTTTCTCCGACGCCCAACGCGAACTCCGCCGGGAGTGCGCGCTTCGGCACCCGCTGTGCCTCCTTTGATGGATAATTCCACTGGATCTCCAGCCCAGCTGCATCGTCATCGGAGTCCTCCGTGACGGGTGATGCACCTGCTACACCGCCACGCTCCGACACCGCATCATCGACCTCCGCGTCCGCCGGCTCCTCCTCGTAGTCAAGGAGTTGGAACCACTCCCCCTGTTTTGGAGTGTTCCCGACGCTCATGTCGTAGCAGCTGCTGTTGATGCACTGTTGCTCGTCAAACTTGACGTCACGGCTCCGGATGATCTCTTGCGTGCGCGGGTCCCAGAGTCGGTACGCCTTTTGCACACCCTCGTAGCCAAGGAACAAGTACAACTTCACCCACGGTTCCATCTTGCTGTCGCGTTGTTGCGCCACCTGTACCATCGCGTGCGCCTTGCACCCAAACAGCTTCAGGTGCGCCACGTTTGGCTTGCGCCTGCTCCAAACCTCCTACAGCGTCTTCCAGACGCCCTTGCCTTTCAACACCGCTTTTGGGGTGACGGTGATGGTGTACCTCGATGTACGCACAGCCTCCGCCCAGAACCCTCGCGGCAACCCTGCATCCACAAGCATGGTCCGCACCATGTTGAGCAGCGTCTGGTTCACCCGCTCCGCCACTCCGTTGGACTATGCCCAGTACGACGTAGTGGGTTCCCACTTGATGCACTGCTGCTTCATCCACCCGCTACAGTCCACGTGCAATCCGCCATTGTCGCTCCGTAGCGCTTTGACCTTCCGGCCAGTCTGCCTCTCCACCGTTGCAATGTACTCCTTCAGACGGTCCAGGACCTCGCCTTTCCGCTTCATGAAGTACACGTAGAGCTTCCTGCGGTAGTCGTCAATGAAAGTGAAGAAGTGTCTCAAGCCGCCGTTTGATGGCGTTTTGAACGGTCCGCACACGTAACTGTGCATGACCTCCAGCAGGTCCTTTGCACGAGCCTTGTTCTCGTTGAACGGCTTGCACCTCGCCTTGCCCAAAATGCAAGGCTCGCACTTTTTGTGCGCTGCTGCATCTGCTGCCGTGTGTGCACTGTCGATGATGAGGCCGCGTACCATGTCGTGCTTCGCCATCTCCTTAACGGTTGCAGGCGGAGAATGCCCCAACCGTCGGTGCCAAAGCTCCAGATCAGCGCTTCCTCCTTTTGCCATGTTGACGACGCGCTCCTCCGAGTCTGCTGCATCCGATACCGCGGGGACCACCTTGGTCTCCACTATGTAGAGACCGCCCTCACGCTTCGCCTCCAGCACGACCTTGCCGTCGCCGTCGATGCGCACCACTGTGCCTTTCCTGCGGAAGAGCACCTCATACACCTTGTCCATCAAGCAACTGACACTCAAAATTTCAGCCAGGCCGGGGACGTGCTGCACATCATGGATTGTGCACAACTCCTTCTTACGGCCTACCACGACTTCCACCTCCACGTCTTCTTGGCCGGCCGCTGCCTCGACTTTGTCGTTCGCGACCACCATTGACTTGGAGGACTTCTCGTAGGTGACAAACCCCACCTTCTCGACTTGGGTGTGCTCCTCGGCCCCGGAATCCAGGCACCGCCTGTTGTCTTTCTTGAGGAAGTGGTTCTTTTTGCCGTTGAGGAGCGACCTGCCCTTGTTGTTTCTGCCGCCGATCTTCACCTCCTCCGCGCACTCACGGGCCGAATGGCCCTCCTTGCCGCAGTTGCGGTACGCACCTTTCTTGGAGCCCTTCTTGTCGTCGCCCTTTCCGCCACTTCCCCGGCCCCCGCTTCCGCCACCACGCGATTTGGTGACAAGGGCCGATGAGGAAGACGAGGACTCCCCGCAGCTCCAGCGCTGTGCCTCGTTGCGGATGTACTCTGCGACCGCGCCATAGTTGAGCTTGTCCTCCGACCATCCTCCAAGGACGGTGATGAGTGGACCCCAACTGTCAGGTAGGGCCATGAGGAGAGCCATCGCCTACAGCTACATGTTGATCTTCCACCCCACGTCGTTACATTGTGAGGTGAACGACTCGATCTACTGCATGGCGGAGATGACATCATCTCCCTCCTCGATTCTCACCGTGAGGAGCCGCTTCATCACGAAGATTTTGTTCGCGAGCGACTTAGATTGGTGGATAGTGCAGAACTTTTGCCAAGCTTTGGCTGCCAGCTTGCAGCCTTGGAAGAAGCCCCACTGCGACTCGGCTGTCCCAGACACCAGGAGCATGAGCGCCTCCGTGTTCTTCTTTTTGAAGGCCTGCTTCTCCGCGTCCGTAGAAGTCGCCTCTGTGAGCACCTCCTTTCCCAACATGACATCCAGCAGCCCCTTATGTGGGAGGTGCAGTTCAAACTACCACCTCCATAGCCCGAAGCCCGGGCCGCCCGCATACTTCTAAATGGGCTGCGTCTCCTTCTGCACCATGTGCGCAGCAGCTACTCCGACAAATTCTCATAACTTCACGGCGACGTCCAAGATGACGATCCCATGCGATGCGGAAGACGTAAACGTTGGAGGTGTTCACACTTGTGGGCCCATAACCCTTTGTCAAGAGGAATCTGCGTGGTGTGGTCTTGAAGTTTTTCTGGTCAACTCTACTGGTTTACGTCTTCCTGTTTTGGGCGAATCTGAGACAGAGCGTGAGCTTTCTGGTCGCCTCATACTATGTGAGCAGGCATTTAGAGACAGTCAATTTTGCGAAGGGAATAACGCAATCTTGCATTCGTTTTGGAGCATGGACATTATCACAACATTTATAGGGCTAGTCATGATCTTTCCAACGCACTAAACTGTAGGCAATTTGGCCAAGCGTAGCCCAAGTTACGTTTGCCAAAGCGTTGGTCTCACCCCCCACAGAAGCCTGACGCCGCCACTCGCCGTGGTGCCTTCCTTCACGTGCGAAGCACCTTTCCCAAGGCGCAGATCCCATTGCACATGGTGTGAGGATCTCCTGCACTGTTTCCATGCTTCCTCCCCACTTTTGGGTCGCGTTTGACGATGGGGTGTGACGAGGTTCGAAACCTGTCCGCGGACCTTCAGTCAAAATTTCGACGAAATCCCCGAGAAACAAAACGTACTGCTGAGTTTCGGACGTCGAGCCAGGTTTTCGGCCAAGTCCCTCAGTAGCAACCTGCACTACAGTATGTTCTTTCTGAGTCACTTGGTCTGAGGCTCCGGTCTAGAAAACAACACCGACATAATGGCAACTGCCGACCATCCAAGGGAATTTCACCCAAGGATCACGATCACCCCCAAGGAATTAACTATGCCTCTGGTGAGACCTAGCTACCCAGGTGCTTTCACTCAAGGTCTTAGGGGCTCTCGCCCTCTAAGCCTTCTTCTTCCTTGGTGTGAGAGCCCAACAAATTAAGTCAGCACACTTACACGAGCAAGATTACAACCACCTTAGCAGTTCATATCAAGCTTAGTCTCAAGCTCACAGCTCAAACAAGAGACATCAAGTGAAGGAGTAGTTGAGACAATGGCAAGTACAAGGCATACATAGCTGAGGAGTGCCTTTGGCAGCCGAAGTGCGCACGCCTCAGCTAACCTGAAGCGCGCACGCCTCGGCAGATGTCACTCCTTAAATTAAGGAGGTCATCCCTTCAATCAGGGAAGACATCCCCTGATCCAAGGCACATCTTGCATCTTCCAATCCGACCGTTGGATCAGCCCGAAAATTGGACAGCTAACAGTTTGACACCTGCTCTTTCCATCCGTACGGTCAGATTGACAATCTGAATATCCATCATCAGAAAACCCAGGGGACTTATCCTTGAACAAGGACAGTGCATGCCTGGTCTGTTGAACAGGGGACTTGCTCCACATGAGCAGTGCATGCCTGGTCCGTCCACTACTTTCCAGTTCTGTAGACTAGTGGCCAAGGGGCATTCATATAACAACACAGTATCCGGTGGATGATCCGCCGGATCAGGTGGATCATCCACCGGATGCCTCAGCAGGCCTATCCAAGCAATTTCTCCAGATGGTGTTTTTGTTGCTCGGTCCGGTTGATTATCGACCGGATTTCGAGTCGCAGCCGACTCCCAGATTCGCTGCACGCACCCCAACCTTGGAAGGCCATATCTCCCTCGATACTTGTCTGATGCCGGCGAATCAACTTCCACCGGATTTAGCAACTTGTCAATTTTATAGGAAAATCCTCCATGTGAGGATCCAAGTGATCGTCAAGTTGTCAGATCCGCCGACGCGGAGTTTCCACTTCCTCGTGGCTCGTTGGCGCCTCCCGGCGCCATACTTGGGCATGCGGAGGGGCAATTTTTCAACAAAATGTTCTTCCATAAAAAATCACATGCAGAGAGAGTTAGAAAATGAAATGTTCACATCATGAATGCCTTCCGCGGCACACGACGATTGTCACACACAACGGTGCAAGGTCTGTCCTAAAACCGGCCTAAAAACACTGTTTTGACCGTAGCTCTACGCAGACAGATCAGAGCTCTACACCGTCTGATTCTAGAGATGCTGAATCTCAAGTCGGATGCTACGTCGGATCACACGCATAATTCCGGCACCGATTGGTGGACAGACAATGCAAAACATGTAAATGGGGCTCAATAGCCAGTCCACCAAGAAAAATCGAGCGTCTGTAGAAAAATCGCAAAGCACCCCGGCAAGCACCCATGACGTCGTGACAGCTCTCTAGCAGTTGCTAGTGGGTAGAGCCACCACTCATCGGTGCTCCGACGCCAGCTGCGTCCGCATCAAGGATAGGCTGCAAATAAGCTACTCAAGAGCCACTCCACCGAGACAACTTTAGCGTCTATAGACAAACTGCAAAGCACCCCGGCAAGTGCCCAGGACGTCGTGGCAACTCTCTGGCAGCTGCTAGTGGGTGGAGCCACCACTCGTTAGTGCTCTGATGCCAGTTGCGTTTGCATCAAAGATAGGCTGCGGAAAAACTGCAGAAGATCTGAGACAGTATCCACAACACCAGGGCAGTCGTCGGTCAGCTCCGAGAGGGTAGTCCACCACCTGCCGAAGCGCCGGTGCCTTCGGGGTCCACATCGGGGATCATGTTGTCGCGCTCTCCTGTAAGGATAATGAGACGATTCTCACGCAACTTGTTTCACTCAAAACGGTGCAGATTTGAGGATGTTAGAGTTGGGTGAGTGACAGCCATGGATCGGCCGTCGCACTAGGCTAAGTCCTAGGAGAGAACAAGGAAGAGCTCTACGGGGTGGGACTCGCTATTCGAGCCCACCCTTCGGCCGGCGAGCGAAGCTCGCCGGCACTTGGTTTTTCCGCGCGCAGAAATACCGCGCGCGGCCCTAATTCCGGCACTAGGCCGGTTCTCTGTTTGGACACATCCTATGCTAGTTAAAAGTGCCCAGCCTTGACTTCGAGGTCTGATCTAGGTCTTCGAACACAAGCATAAAGCATCAAGTATCACAGAAAAGTAAGACTAGACTAGGTCACCTAAGGCTAGTCCAGCAAAAGCCACTGGTAAACAGAGTGGAGCTGAGGCACTGCTGTTGAGAGGGAAGCAAGCACAGAAGGGGTCGTGGGGGTAGGTGTGTCCCATGCTCGATGCTGACGCACGCGCTCACTGTGCGTCGCCTCCGCTCTCAGAGTCAGCAAGCCCTGCACACTCATGGCCACCGCAGAGCCATACATATATACAGGGAGGATTAACATCCTGCCCATCGCTTGTGGCGCGTGGAAGACACACACACCAACAAGTGACTGCTAGCGACATGACTGTCAAAGAGGTCTGCTGATAAAGCTGAGCATGTTGGAGGGAGGAGGCCCTTGCAACTTAAGTGTAGGCCTCAGCGTGCGTCGGCTCCACCAGACAATACGTCGGTAGCATCGCGTCTTGCCTTCAGTCATCAGCACGCCAATGTACACAAGCCGGGAGGACCAAACAAAGCATAAATGAGAGATATGTGAAAAGCAACACTCCCCCATGACTCAAAGGCGTAGTGCACATAGGTGGGAAGAGAACACAGAGACTAAGCGGAGTGCCTTGGTCAAGAAGTCGGCCAATTGCCGTGCTGTCTCAACCCACATAGTGCTGATGCTACCGTCATGCAATAATGAATGCACATAGTGATACTCAAGATTGATGTGCTTTGTGCTAGTGTGATGCACGCCGTCATTGTCAGCAATGGCCATGACATTTTTTTTCCACAGTGCAGTGTGATGGACGGGACATACTGACGGAACTCGGACAACAAGTGGCACAGCCACACGCTCTCATAAGCGATAGAACCAAGGGCCACATACTCATCTTCTACAGTACTGCGCAATACAACCTTGCTTGCCGCTACGCCAGGACACAGTCGTGACGCCAAAAAGAAAGATCCAGTCAGTACGACTCTTACCGTTCGGACTATCGGCCCAGTCACTGGAGGTGTATCCCGTCACCACAATGGACAGCTATCGACAGAACATGAGGCCTCACCATGGGGAAGAGGCAACATTGTGTAGTACTCAGATCGCAACCTCAAAATGGAGATGATGCCGTTCCTCAGAGAACTCTGCCAGGAGGTTGACGTCGAATGCAATGTCTGGACGTGTTGTCGTTGCTAGAACATTAGTGACCTGATGATGCGTAAGTACGTGGTCACGTCTACTTGGTCCCCAACCACGAGTGGATCTGAGCTCTTGAGCATCGTTTGACCATCGGGCGACATGGGTGAGGATGCTCTTGGCATGAGGGGCACGTCCTCAGCAAAGCGCTCAGACCAGGTCTGGAGGTAGGTGGCCTGATGGATATGCAGGATGCCCACGGAGCGATCATGCTCAAGCTCCATGCCCAGGAAGACTCGCCTGACCCGAGGTCCTTCATCTGGTGAGAAGCATGTAGGAGGTCCTAAACCTGCTGGATGGCAGCTGCATTTGGCAATGCGATGAGCAGGTTGTCGACATAGACCAGGACAGTGATGAGGTTCTGACCTTGCGGACTGAGGAATAGGACGGGGTTGGCAGAGCTGCGACGGAGGCCGCCACTGAGAAGCGTACAACTGATCTCCTGGTCCCAGCAACGCGGAGACTGCTTCAGGCCATAAATTGCCTTCCTCAGCTTCCAGACCTTGTCAAAGCCATCATCGAAGCCTAAAGGATGCCCCATGTAGAGCTCCTTGTCCTCCAGTGAGCCATGGAGAAAGCCATTGCTCACATCCATTTCATGCAGTTCTCACCCGTGCTGGGCAACCAGGTTCAACAACGCTCGACTAGTGGAGAACTCACCAACCGGTGCAAAGATCTGGTCATAGTCGATCCCAGGGACTTGAGCAAACCCCTTGTCTGTAAGACGGGCCTTATACTTTTCCAGGAACCCGTCTGGCTTCCACTTTCGCCGAAGAACCCACTTGGCTCCGATGGCCTTGTGGCCCAGGGGGAAGTCGACGAGCTCACAGACTTGATATTGCCGAATAGCGGCAAGCTCGTTGGTGCATGCAGCCTTGTAGTGAGCGGCCTTTGGAGACGTCTGAGCCTCTCGTAGGGTGGCTGGATCCTTTGGTCGCTCCATGGGATGGATTATAAGGGCGTGTGCGTCTTGCGCCCCTGGTGGTATACGCGTGACCGTGGCCGCAATGGCATACCGGTGCTCTTGAAGGAGTAAGGAATATCCCAAAGCTGACCCTGGATGTAGGTCAGTGATGAGTGACAGAGTGGCCAAGCAAAGTCCCTTGGTGTAGGGGTGCCCATTGATGATTGTGGAAGTGGTCTGACAAGAGGCAAGGAGCCTCGTGGGGTGACGGGGGATCGTGGCGTGAGAGGGCGGGAGGAGGCGGCCCGAGTTCTCACTATCCACTAGGGTTGAAGGCTCCTGCCTGGACCACATGTGTAGCGCCTCGACACGAACAAGGCAGCCGACCCTGAGGGGCTGGGGGATGTGGACGGGACATCCAGCCTGGAGGGATTGGCGGACATGGACGGGGCAGCCGGCCCGAAGGAGCTGGCGGATACGGACGGGGCAGCCGGCCTGGAGGGGCTGGCGGACATGGATGGGGCAGCCAGCCCAAAGGGACTGGCGGACACGGATGGGGTAGCCGGCCTAGAGGGGCTGGCGGACACGGATGGGGCAGCCGGCCCAGAGGGGCTGGCAAACACGAACGAGACAGCTGGCGCACAAGGACCCGCGGACGCAGACGATGGGATGCACGGATGCGGCAAGACAAAGACCGGACCCACCACTCTCCCATGCAACGGAAGGAACATTGATGCGCCAAAGCGAATGAGGTTGCGGGGAAACAAGTCCTCAAAGGAGAGGGTATCCCAGGACTCAACGATGCAGTGTAGGGTGGGACCCCAGAAGGACCATGCCTTGGACTGACGCGAGACGCCAAGGACGATGCAGGGACGGACGCGGTACCCGAGCTTGCTACCCTAGTGTGGGGCAGGCAGCCACACAATGGCTATGCAGCCCCAGTCGCGGGTCAGACGGAGGTCGGCTCGCTCTCCACACCAGTGCTGGTATGGTGTAGACTGGCGGGGAATGGGTCCGTGGGGAATCTGGTTCCAGACCCATGTCATGTATGTCATGGCCTCAAAGTAGAAGGCGTCAGAGAGACCGGACTTGACCCACATGGTACGGACGGCGTCGGCCATGGTGCGGTTCCACTGCTCTGAGACGTCCCTCTGGGCTGGCGTGTAAGGCGCTGACCTCTCATGATGGATGCCATGGGAGGCGAGGAAGAGTGTGGTTTTTCCCAAAAACTCACCCTCACGAAAAGAACGGAAGCTACAGAGGGGGCGGCCACACTCGTGCTTAGCATGAACAAGCCAGTGCCAAATGGTGGGAGTGACTTTGCTCTTCTTCCAAAGGAAATATATCTAGCAATAACAAGAGTAGTCGTCCGTCAATGTCAAGACATAACGACTGTGCTCTTTGACGGACTCTGTCGGGAGGGGACCCATGACATAAGGATGAACCAAGTCGAGCGGGACGGTCAAAGGAGAGGCAGACAAGGGGTAGGTAGAAAGGTGCATCTCCCCCTTAGCACAATCAATGCACTTGATTGGACAGAGCAGAGGAAAAGAGGCTGGATCAAGGCTTGTGGCGGGCTGCGTGCAAAGCATGCTGTTGATAGCGGCAGAGTAGATGTGATAGAGGTGACGATGAAGGAGATTTTTGTGATGCGGAGAGAGTGGTAGTAAAAAAAATGTGGCCAGTGTTGGCCGATGAGGAGGGGGCAGAGGTGAAGGCATACAGGTGTAGTATGTGCCACAAGTTTCCACCGGTGGTGGCAAGCAAAACGACACAACTTGACGGACGCAACGACACAGTGCCAACACCACGCAAGTGCAGAACATCCATGCTCATGCGATAAAGGGCGATAACAGATAGGAGGCTGAGCTCAAGGCTTGGGACAAAGAGGACATCACTCACGGAGCAATCATCAGTAGGACTATGGAAATGAACAACGCCAACACCACGAATGGGTAGCACTTGACCAGAACCCGTTCAAACCCCGGAGACATCGGTGACGGGACCGAGGAAACTGAAGGCCTCGCATAAGGCCGTCATGTGATGTGTGGCCACGAAGTCAATGATCTAGGTCTTTGACGGTTCCTGGCCCGGTGTGGCCAAGTCGCTCATAGTCACATGGTGGTGGGCGAGCGACGCGGACGTGGTGGATGGAGGTGCAAACTGGGACTGCCAGTCATCAAGCCAGGCAACATCATCACAAAGAGAAGCAAGTGGGAAGGACACGACAAAGGATGGAGTGGAAAAAGGTACAGGGCACGACCGCAGCATAGACTTTGTCATGCAAGGTGAGGCAATGGAACCAGCGACAACGTAACTCGTACTTCCCTAAGGAGGAGGGCGAGGAACGCCAAGTTGGAGTGCGATGAACTGCTTCAACTGACGCTCGTGGATGGAGGATGCGACGGAGTAGATTGCCTACGGTGTGCCGGCACCAAAGTCCAAGAAGGAGGAGGAAGGCACCGGTGACGGAGGAGCGGGCACGGACGGCTGCAAAAGATACTGTGGTGGAGCCGTCACAAGTGTCGCAGATTCAGCAAGAGCAGCAACAGTCACGGCAGTGGTGGCAAGGCAACGCTCATGCTGGCGATGCATGGTGGTGATGACGCGAGCCTCGTCAGTCGGGAGCAGCCACATGTACTTGTTGTGCCCCAATTGGCCACAGTTGTGGCAGACAAGGCTGCCACCACCAGATTCGCTATACTGCTACTGTGGCTCCTTGCCCCCCTTGCCCCTACGCTTCTTCTTGCCGGATGAGGAGGTGCCAAAAGAGGCTTTTGCTATTGGGATAGAAACAGCCACCGAGGCGACGACAAGAGAGGCAAGGGACTCCGTGCAATTCATGTGTGACTCCCGACGAGCCTCCTTGATGCAGTGGAAGAGCTTGTATGCCCTAGGCATGAGGGTACCCTGGGCAGCCATCGCGGCGAGGACCTCCTGGGAGTAGTGGACGAAGATGTTGGAGAAGGTGTCGGTGGCACTGTTTAATGGTAAGGATTGTGGAGAGAGGGGGTGTCGCAGCGTCTCCGAGGCGACGTTGGATGTCCTTTGGGAGCTGCTAATAGGAGGTGACCGTTTTAGTCTCCCCCATGCGGAGGGAGTTGAACGCCCGGATTAGGCGGCTGGTCTTGGCGTCACTAGATAGACGATGAGGGCGCCTAACTACATGCCACGCTACTGCGGGGCCAGGGAGTGCACCAGTGCTGAGGTCGCCGAGGAAGGCCTCGAGGGTGAGACGTGCAGCTGGAGGAGCAACAAGAACGAGGGCACGCACGACGCGACCGGCGTCATACACCTAGTCGGCCTGGGTGGAGTCAAAGGGCAGGATATAATAGGGTCACACTACCTCACCCTATGCCTAGATCCGGAAGGTGAGCTCAAAGCTCCGGAAATACTCGTCTACCTGAAGCGGCGACGATGGGGTTTTGAATTCCTTCGGCCTGCATCCAGCACCCAGAGTGGGGCCTAGGACTGACGTCACCATCTGATGTTGGCGTTGGGTGTGTTGCAACGCCAGGTACTGTGTGGCATATGACACCGCAAGGCTTGCGTACCTGGGTGGAACAAAAGGTACTTGCTAACGTTATTGCGGTAGCTGCTGCTACGGTAGTTGTGTCGGCGACTGCAGTACCGCTAGCTGTTGTGTCAGCATTTTGATCTGTTGGCACAAAGCGGCGAGCGGATCTTTCAAGCCAACATGAACAACAAAAGAGCCTACAAGGTGTTGGTGCTGCTGTGGCTACTGCTGCTACCGCGGTGATGAATGTTGCTTCAGGTGCTGTTGTTGCTCCTGCTATGGCTGTTTCTGCTACTGCTACTACTGTGGCTACTGCTGCTGCTGCTACCGCGACTAATGTAGCTGCTGCTACTGCTGATGTTCCTCTTGCTGGTGTAGTGGTGGCAGCAGCTGCTGATTCTGTTGCAACCAGTGTAGTTGTTGCAGGAAGGGTGGTCCTCCAACAGAGGAGGACCCCTCTCCATTCTCTGCCATGGTGTCCTTTGATTCCCCTCATCTTTTTTTTTTTTTTTTTTTGTGTTTGCTGCTGATGTTAGTAGTGACGTCACTAGTGACATCAGCCTAGGATGGCTGACGTGAGGAGCTTCTGTTGCATTATCTACTGGTTTGCTGCTGTAGATTTCTTTTGTTGCAGACATCAGCAGTGACGTTGGTAGTGACATCAGCCGAGTATGGCTGATGTCAACAATGGTTGTCGCGCTATTGCTGCAGTCCCTGCTGCTTCAACTGTAGAGCTTGTGCTACTGCTGTTGTTGATGCTACCGATATTGTTGTTGCTACTATTGTAGCAAATATTATTGTTGCTATTGCCGTTGCTGTCGTAGCTACTACTGCTGCTGCCCCTGGTGCTACTGTTGCTGGTGCTACTACTAATGGTGCTGCTGCTACTGATACTACTGCTGTTGTTCAAGCTGCTTGCGCTACTATTTCTGAGGTGCTACGTGCTGTTGGTGCTGCTAGAGCTACTACAGCGGCTGAGGTGGCTGATGTTGCTATAGTAGGGTCACTTGCAAGGATGGGGGACTTATTTTTTGTGGTTTTTTTTGGTTTTTCCGTGCTGGCTACTTGATGCGAGCTGCGGGCCGAGAGCTCGCTGCTCGTTGCTTGCTACTCATTGCAAGCAACAAGCTATGAGTAGTTGTTATTACTACTTCTGTCAGCTATTGCTGCTGCTCGCTGCTGTTGCACGCTTCTGCTACTGTTGCCGACTGCTGTCGCTGCCCGTTTCTGCTGTTGCTACTACCAGCTGCTATTGCTGGTTGCTGCTGTTGCACGTTGCTGATGCTACTGCTCGCTACAGTCGCTGCCCGCTGCTGCTGCTACTGCTGCTGGCTGCTGCTGTTGCTCGCGGCTCACTGCTCACTGCATGTGTTTGCTGCGTGCTGCTGCTGCTGTTGCCGCGCTGGCAACAGCATGGTCACTTTCCTGGTTTTGTCACCACGTGTGTCGACGCCGCTCCAGCGTTGGTCCTGCGTGCTGGCTGTGCGTCCACCAACACTACCACCATCGTGAATTCAATGATGCCGGAAAAGAATCAGCTGCATTTCCTCCACGTCGGGAGCGTTTTGATGACGCAACCCTGTGGGTCAAAGCTGCCAGAAAAAAACCCGGCAGCATTTCCCATGCACGGGCACGTTCTGGGAAGCGTCGGCGTTGACTGGACCTGTTCTCCAGTGTTCTGCTACTTCTGCTGCACTGTGGCTCTAGTACTAAGCTAGAAACATCTTGTAGCAGCAGGTTGGGAAAGCAGCGTTGTTGATGGAGAGTGCAGGAACCCACGCTCGTTGCTTAAGCTGCCCCCTCAATCTACTTCACTAGAGCCTAAGTCTGAGAGCTCTGGTGTTTGTTACACAGAATTGTGTGCGCCAGAGTTAGCGCCAGACAATAGCTGAAAACTGGAAATGAATGATTAAGAACTGAGAATGAACAGAAATGGGAGACCCCTCCAAGTTCTAGCTCCCCCCCTAGCTCTGTAGAGCTTGTTGCTCATGTAACCAGCCAATCAGAAAATAGACCTCTTTTCTGGCAGGCAGGGTTTTCTCGGTGAGCCCTCCCAGATGGCCGACAGCCCAAAACCCGAGCATCGCCCATTTTGTCATACCATATTACGCACACTGCAAATGCAGTCGTGCGACCAGAATGAGCTAGAAAAATAGCAATGAGGAGATATGGCTGCCTAAACCCAGGCAGCGTCTACGCTAATCCCCGGTACCAACACTGCCCGAAAATCATGAAACTTGGACCCTAGGCATAACATGGAGCTGCAAACGCAACAGTGCATTCAGATACGGCGCTCGACGCTTGGAGAAAGCATATGCATCAACAATGACTGCTGGCGGCACGCCTACCAAGGAGGTCTGGAGTGGAGCTGAGCACGTTGGAGGGAGGAGGCTCCAACTAGTTGCATGTAGGCCTCGGCGTGGGTCGGCTCCACCAGACGACACCCCAGCAGCGTTGCATCTCGCCTTTTGTCATGTGCACACCGATGAACACAAGCCGGGATGACGCAACAGAGTACAAATGAGGGATGTGTGAAGAACCAACACACCTGTCGGTGCTTTGGCGCATGAGCATGGACACGACGACAACTCACATCACAACACTCCCCCATTGTTAATTATTCGTCAATGGCACGCAGTGATTTCTGGCCTCATTGCACACTAACATCATTGATGCAAGTGATTGACCAAAGGGAGACATTGCCATGGGTTGCTCCACCGTCACGACGGTGCTACACGACAGGACAACCCCTTGACAAGGGTCAGCAAACCTTAGCATCATCCTGGTGTCCTCGTCCTTCAGAGATAGACATGTGCCTTATTGTGTGGACTGTCGTTGGAGCCGTTTTTGTGGGTGGCCGGGCATCATCCCTGACCTAGTTTATGCCGGGATTGTGACTAGTGACACTTGTCATAGGTTTTGCCAGTTTTGTTTAGTTAGAGGTTCGTCTCTACCATGCACCAAGGTAGCAAGCGAGAGCAAGCTCACTGCTCGCTCACTTGCTGCCCGATGTCGAAGAGCTTGTTGGGCACTTGCCCACTTTGTACCTTAAAACCTTCTATGGCAAACCTATGGTTGTCTTGCCTCTTGTTCACAGCATGCTTCTTGTGCCTCATGAGCTTTCGTGGCATGCCTAGGGCAGCTGCCTACTGGTATCAGAGCTTGCTGCAGAAGAAGGGTGCCGCAATGATGTGCTATCCTTAGATCTTAGGGCTATGCACTGCAAGCTGTCAGAGCTTTGTTGCCAAACAGCTAACGCAACCACCTCTGCTCCATCGGCATCGTCCATTGGAGTCCAATGGACATTCGTCTCCTGAGGGCGGACTACACCCTCTAGCAGCTGCGCACGTCGCCTTTGCAGCCGACCTCCAAAGTTGCACCTTCGTGCGACGGCGGGCATTGTCGTGCAAAGCGACAGGCCCCTTCCCCCGTTCGGCCTGCTGCTTGCCACTTTAGCCTCGCAATCCCGTCCACAGCAGCCCGCTTCCTTTTAGCTTGGCCCGTTGCAAGCGGACTAACAATTTGCCAGCCTAAAGCCAAGCGTCAGCAAGAGCAGCAGCGAAGCAGCCACGGTCATAGCTGCTTCCATCGCACACACTACGCTCATCTTCACGCAGCAGCAGCCGCCTCTCCTTTGCCTTGGTCTCTGCTCGTGGCAGTCCGCCATCGGCAGCCGGATCCCTTTCATTTTGTCTTGCTGGGAGCAGGCTAGCAGGTTGCCTGCTTGTAGTCAAGCGCCGACATCAGCAGCAGCCAAGCAGCGACGGATGCAGCTGCTGCCATTCGTGTGCACTCTGCTGATCTCCGCACACCAGGAGCTATTGCTTTTCAGCCTTGGCCTCTGCCCGTGGCAATCTGCCATCGGTAGTAGTAGCAACATCGGCAGCAGTAGGAGCATTGCCGCAACAGCACTGGGTAGCATCTGGCAGCTGTGCCATCCTCGTAGCCGCAGCCGTTGACAATGGTCTTTTCCCGTGCAGTTGGAGCAACTACGGAGCTGCGGTCCGTTTAATAGCCTCAGTCTGCTGCTGTAGCAGCACCACCATGGTGGTGTAAGCATCCATGCTCGCTCATCGTGAGATCCCCAGTGTGGCACCCCTCGGCATGTACCGTACTGTCAAGTACATTCGTCCAAAATAATTGTTTTTTGCCAGCCCATGCATTCCACAAAAACATGTGTGTGGTTTGGGCGAGTCACTAGTAAAATTCCTTCAAAATTCATTACATTTTGCCTATCAGTGCTTTCAAGTTAAATCCAGTCCACATCATGTGTTCTCCAAAATCGGGTTGGCATTACAAACTTTTCACGTTATGGGAGAAACATTGGATGTGCAAACATCCAACGGTCATAGAGGGGGGTAGACCGAACCGCGGTGATGGACAGATTGACACTTGATCTGATGGTCACCCGTGACCACAGCTCGAACTTCCGAACGTTAAGTTTGAGTACCGGGCAAGATCGTCTCGCTATTGCTACTTGCCAAATTCAAACAGTGGGCGAATTCAGCTTTTTTTAATACCCGGCAAGTCCATATGGGTGACCACACTAGAAACTAAAAAGCACCCGATTTTGGGAGAATACAAAAAGCACAAAATTCCTTTCTGAAAATGGGACGAATTTAAAAAACAGAACAATACTACGAGGAGCACCAAGCACGTCAGCGCCGTATCTAGGGAGGTGACACGTCTGCGGCCGAGGCTTTTCCGAGTGCATCTTTGCGCGCTGCGCAACTAAACCCGGTGAGCCCCTCTCACTCTCGATCTCCCGAGGGGGGACACCAGATGCACAAAACTGTTGCTGTTGATGTCGATACGGCCAGTCCATACTCTGCCATCCTTCAAGGCAGTTGACGTCACACGCAGCATCACGCAAACTGCTGCACCTGTCATAGAGGATACCGCTGCTTTTGCTGCCACACTCGCAGCCGCAGCTCGAGCATCCCGCAAACTTGCCACCACGTTGGCAGGGCTTGCCACTAGGGCCTACACTGAGGCCGCAATGGTAGCAGGCTCCATTGCTACCACAGATGCAGGCATCATCACTCAAATTGCTGTAGCAGTATCCGGTGTTGCCTCTGTCACGGCCTCTACTGCATCTACAACGTCAGCTATAGCTTCATCCACACGCACCTCCACGGTTGCGGCCGTCACTTCTCCTGTATCTGCACCGTCTTTTTCCAACAGCCTCACCGTAGCTGCCATCTCCATCTCGGCACTCCTTACCACTGTGGGTGCCGTCCTCACTACTTGTGCCTTTGCCCTCGTGATTTCAGCTGCCTCCACCATCTCTGTTCTTTTTGCCATTACAGCTGCAATTTTTCCACTGCTTCTTGCCTTCTTACGCACACCTGCCCCTCCTCCTTCTTTGTGAGGGTCATCTTTGCATGCGTCCTGCCCTCTAGTACCCTTCCTGCTCTCTCTTGCATAGTGGCTTGCCTGTCTGATTCGGGATTGGCTGTCCTGCAGCACTCTCCACATGTGCCCAGGGCAATCCCAGTTTTTCCCACACCCACAGAGGCGGGAGAATCTCTGCCAATATCTATTTGGCAGGACCCCCCAGTCATCACCATGCATGGTGACGACGAATCAGTCATAGCACATCTTCAGTGCCAGTTGACCTTGCTCGCGAGGCTCAGCGAGAAGCTGAAGATTGCCTTAGATTGGCCTATGAAAACCGCGTTGCTTTTGCTGATGAGGTCCCCGCTATTGTCCTTAAGTGCCTGTGTGCTGCTTCCTTCCCACTCGCTAGTGCTAACCTTGGCACCAGTGCGGGTACCTCTTCCACACCATCTGCCTCTAGCACCATTGATGCACATTCCGCTTGCACCCTTGCTGCTACCAACACAGCTACCATGCCACGCCAGCACGACTTTTTCTCCCCACCTCCTCCTCTGTCACCTAGGCTTGTTTTCTCCTCACGGGAAATGCAGTTTAGTGTCTGGGCTCAAGGGGAGCAACGTGGGAGTAGTATTCCCAACCGTCGCTCCCTTCACACCTGTCGCTGCTGAATCTGCATGCGCTGTCTGCGCCCTTATCACTGCCGCACATGAGATGCTCGTTGATGATATCGGTACCTGCAATGCTGATCCTGCTACCCAGTGCCTTGCTGATCCAGTTGGTGCATATGCTATGTTGCGCCACCACATCACCATTACTCGTCAGGCTGTCCAAAGCACGCTCACCGTGTAGTTCAACATGCTTTTTATGCATGTGGACGAATTGGCTGATGCATACTGGGCACGCGGGCTCAAGCTCCAGCTCGATCTTGGTGATGCTTGACCTGGCCAGCTCTCTGCTGTGCTCACCATTGTCAATGGGGTAATCCCTGAACCTTCTGATCTCCTCCGCAATGTCCATGCTCATGAGCTACAACGCCTCACCACCTAGCCTGTTCCTCTCAAGTCCCCGCCTGGTGTTGGAGCCTGGTGTGTCTTCACCGCTGAGAGGCTGGCCAGTTGGTGGACCATTCTCCGAAACAAATGCCTTCACCGCACTGTTGTTGCCAAGGTTGCCGCTATCACTGTTGCCTCGCCTTCACCCCCCACACACCCGCAGCTTCTTTGGCTTCCTCTGCTACTTCCTCTTCCTCTACCGCGGCTGCCCTTGCCTACCAGTGTTACGGCCGTGGGAAGGATAGGGACAAGGAAAAGGGGAAAGCCAAAGATAGTGCACCTTCTCGTGCGCCTGGCGCGGTTGTCTGTTGGAACTGTAACTCTTCCGAGCATTCCGCCCGAACGTGCCCTGCACCCTGTGATGACCTGCGCCTGGCCCGCACCATGCGTGCTCACTGGGCGCAAACCAGTAGCACCTCTGCCTACTCTGCCTCCAGCTCTAGCACCTCCTCTCGGTCCACCGGCCCCACCTCTGCTCAGGCCTACTCAACCGCCGGTGTTGCCTCTGCTCCTCAACCGGTCCCGTATCCGTGGGGATGACCGTCTCCCTATGGTGCACCAATCTACACTGGCCCGCCTTCCCTGGCTTACGTGCTTCTTCCATGGTATCCCCCTACCTTGAGATCCTCTACCCCACCCTCCAAGCCGTTCGTTGTCAGTGAGCGCCAGCTGGAGTAGTCCCTGCTCCAGTGCCTTCACATTTGCAATCAGGGAGGCAAGAGTGTGTCTTCATTGGCCAGAGGTCTTACGTGCCAGTCTGACAGTGTCCTTTGTGGCACCCACATGGTCATGTCCTCGGGTTGTCTTCTGCATCCATTCCATTGGTCAAGCATTGGCAGTCTATCATCCTTCCCTGTTGTCTCGCTGTCTGTGGCTCGTTTGCTTCTTCTGTTGGCACTGTTGTAACCCATGGCATTCTCCCTTATGTTCGTGTCTCCGGTGGCTTCTCGGTCTTCAACTCTGGTGCCACGTATCACATGATGTCCGACCATCCATCCTTTGTCTCGTTGGGCCCCGTCAGCTTCTTCTTCTTTGTTAGCAATGGGCTGGGCCAGTTGCTTCCGGTTCAGGACATTGGCGTCGTTTGCTTTGTTGGTCCCAGTGGTGTGTTGTTCCTGCCTGACGTGCTCTATGTGCCTTCTTTGAAACTCAGCTTGCTGTCAGTGCCTTCCCTTGTAGGGTGTGATCAACGCATCACCACACAATTGACTGCATGAGGAGATCTACGTTGTGCAGCCCCTTGGGTTTTCTGACGGCACCAACAGGATTTGGCGACTGCAAAAGGCCCTTCATGGCCTTAAACAGTCACCAAGGTGCTGGAACCCGGAGATCACCTCCATCCTTTGAAAAGGAGATACCAACATAGCACTGTGGATCCATTCCTCTTCATCACTCCACTATCTGTACCACTTGCTGCCATCCTTGTCTTCGTCGATGACCTACTAATTGTGTCATTAAGCCGAGAGGCACTGGCGTCCGTCAATTCCCTGTTGCAGTTGGCGTACAAGATGAAGGACTTGGTTGTGGCTCGTGTCTTTCTAGGCATGGAGCTTGAGCATGATTGCGCTCGCCGTGTTTTGCACCTTCACCAGGCTACATACATCCGTAGCCCAGGGGAGTGCTTTGCATCCCTCCTCGAATATGTCCCAGCTGCCTCAACGCCGATGATGCCGGCTGGACAGAGGCTGTTCAAAACCTTGGACGTGTAGAAGTTGGGGGAGACATTGGATGTGACTGACTACCTTTGAGTCATAGGATCTCTCATGTACCTGGCCACCACCACGAGAGCAGATATCGCTTTCGTTGTGGACTTCCTGGCTCAGTTCTCGCAGTGCCTGCGGGCATGATGCATGGAGGCCACGTAACGCATTGTCAGGTATTCACTCTCCGCGTTGGTCTCTCTTACTGAGCACAACCATCAGTAGTCATCAACATGTACGTAGACCATGACTAGGCTTATGACATAGATACTCGTAATCGTACTGGCTAAAACTTCCTTGTTGAGAGGATAACAATCTCATGGAAAATTGGTAAGCAAGAATGTGTGGCATGCAGCTCCAACGAAGCTGAGCACGTCCCTCTTGGTGCAAGTACATGTGAGTGTTTGGTTATGTAGACTGTTGCAGCAGCTGCGTGTCCCCATCCATTGCATCAAATTGCACTGCGACAATCAAAGCACAAAAGCTATTGCCCAGCACAATGGCATGCATCACAAACGCACCAAACATATCAATGTGGGATATCATTCTGTGCATGAGCGTTTCGCTGCAGGCAATGTATAGATTGTGTGGGTTGACACTTGATGACATAGGGCTGACTTCCTCATGATCGCACTGAGCAGTAATGTCTTCAAGGCAGCGATCCATGCCATTGGCCTGTTGTAGGCTCGTGATGTTCCACGGTGGTTTGTGGTGACTTGGTATGTGTACAGTTGCAAGTCACTCATTGTGACGTCGGCTTTGTGGTGTCGTTTGTCCATATGCGTGTTGGCTATGGGTCATGGGGGTGTGTTGATGATTTTGGCAATGGCACGTACTGACCTTTGGCATCGTTTCATACTCACATCACTGAAGCAAGTTATTGACCAGAGGGAGACACCGCCATGGGTTGCTCTACCATCACAACGTTGCTACACAACACGTTAGCTCCTTGACAAGGGTCAGAGAACCTCATCATCATTGTGGTGTCCTCATTCTTCAGACGCAAACATTTACCTTATTGTGTGGACTGCCGTTGGAGCCGTTGTCGTGGGTGGTCGGGTGTCATCCTTGACCTAGTTTATGCCGGGTTTCTGACTGGTGACACATTCAATAGGTTTTGCCAGGTTTCTCTTGTTGGTGGTTTGACTCCACCACGGACCAGGGTAGCGAGTGAG
>SZWC01005018.1:8464-40429 GCA_023375785.1 Penium margaritaceum | reverse complement strand
CAGCTGCAGCCGCCACCGTTCACGTCCTTGGGGTTGTACAGCCTTAGCATGATGGTGGACGCGCCCGCGTGAAGCCCCAGCAGCTCGTGCGCCAGATCTACCTCCCCCGTGCGCGATCCTAGAGCGGGCGGCGAGGAGGATGAGGTGGTGGAGTGGGAGCCGTGCCCGCCGTCGTGGCCCCTGGGCTGCCACGTCAGCAGTGACGTGGCGGGGCGCAGGGAGGCGCGCACGGGCAGGCCTTCCAGGTCCACGTCAGCATGCACGTCCGGCAGCGTCGCTTGACCCGCCATGGCCGTGTGGGTGCAGCGGGAGCGCGCCAAACTTGAGAGTATGTTTCTTTCTTCTACGGTGTTCCCCGCCTCGGAAGTCAGAAGTCAGAAGTCACCAAATCGAGAGGGAACTGGTTCGGAGTGCTGACGCAGCAGAGGTCAACGCTGACGTGTGCTTCGGCACTAAGTTCGGCACCTGAGCCGGTCACCCCCGCCGAAACCGATCGGAAGTCAGGTTGACTTCCAAAGCCGAGTACGGACTCCGTACAAAAATGACTTCCGGAAGTGACTTTTTCGACTTCCGGAGACGAGCCGCCCTCAGATTCTTTTCTTGGAAGTGACTTCTAAGTTTTTACTGATTTGACACTTTTGACATCGGTTTTATTTGATCTAATGGTTCGTTGTCCTCAATCCATGTTGAAGAAAAATTGCAGTTTACATTCGCCCTCTCAAACCGACCGTCGGCACCGCGTATGAGCGCTTCCAGCTCCGAACGAACCGCCGCCCAAGCCGCCTTCGTTCGCCCATTGTACATATTCGGCACAGGTCCCGAGTTCGCCATCGCCATAAGGGGAACGGTAAAGTCGTTGGGGAAGTCACGGACGAATTGCGCAAGGGAAGTCCCTTGGCCTCAAAGGGAACGTTGCTAAACTTTGGAAGTCAGCTTCGAAAGTCGACAAGCGTTCCTGGTTTGGAACCCTAGAAAACAGCTTCTGACTTCTGGAAAGCGAGCCAGGGAACACCGTATTCTTCTCTTCTTAGCCCTAGAGGACGTTGACACACATCCACCCCCTCTTCACCAACAGACCGCCCAACAGGCAGACAGCCAGCTCGCGTACGAGGCCGGCAAACAAGAGATGGGCCGAGTTCGGATGATGATTTTTTGTATGTTTCAACAATATAGCCTTGCCAGAGGCTATATTGTTGAGCGCGTAAATGCATTGTATTGACAGGCGTTCCCGCAAATGCACGAGACAACATTTTACGCGGTAACGTAGCACATTCCATTCCCAAACTCCCGCGTGGATACATCTTGCAACAATCAGCTATTTTCATAACTATTTTTCCCGGATTTGAACCCGCGACCGGTCTATAGGCGTCCGTTGTGTTCCGCATCGACGCAGCCGTGGCGCAACGGCTTCCTCGTCGGTCAAGATTTTCATGCCGGTCCACACAGTCCTAGCGGTGTAGTAGTCGAAGGTGAGTCTTGTACTCCCGTAACGGTCGATCTTAGGTAAGTGTCCTTGATTCTCCTTGTGGCTTTGGGAACTCATTGCCTCATTCTGCCATGGACAACAACCAACGCCGCGCAAATGCGCGACAGTCTCTCATTCGACGTGCCATTCAGTACCGAGTACTACTTCTCACGATGATGCGTGCCATGTTCGCTCACGTGGCACGTCACATGCTGCTACGTTTGGACAATCGCCCCATGCACACGAGTCGGTTCGGCGGTTTGGCATGGTTACATGAGCTACTTCAAGGACATCCATAGAGATTCTACAACATGTGCTGAATGACTACGGACACTTGGCACTCAATCGTCTCTTTGCTTCGAGCCAACACAACATTCCGGGACACAAGACTCTCCGTGGATGCGAAAGTCTTCGTGTGGCTTCAATGTGTGTACCACGCCATGTCCTTTCGGTAGTTGTGTGAGAGGTTTCAACGCAGCTCCTCAACAGTGTCCAATATCATGCGACAAGTGGTCACGACGCTCAACAGTCTTGCAAACAATGTTATCCAATAGCCTGGTGCCGATGCTCCACCACCCAATGCATGGAGCGGCCGCTCTAACCACATTCCTTGGTTTTCTGACTGTTTTCGGGCTATTGATGGGACACATGTGCCTGACATTGTCCCTAATCTACGTCGCAGCGCCTTTGTGCATAGACACCAGCAGATTACGCAGAATGTATTAGCAGCCTGTGATGGTGACCTCACATTCACATTTGTCACAACAGGCTGGGAGAGTTCAGCACATGACAGCCGCATGTTCCTTGACAGCCTCAGACGCGGGTTCCGTGTTCCACAAGGCAAGTATTTGTTGGCAGATGCAGGTTTCCCCGAAGGTTATGGCCTCATGACACCCTATCGCGGTCGGCGCTATCACCTCAATGAGTTCGGGCAAGGGTCAATGTCCTCAAGATGCAGAACAGCTTTTTAACAAGAGGCATGCATCACCAAGATCGATGATCGAGCGAAGTTTCGGCATTATCAAGGCAAGGTTCCACATCTTCCGAGGCATGCCCGCATACTCTCCAAACATGCAAGCCCGCATTCTGCACTCTTGCTTTGTGATGCATTATTTGATCCAAGAATGACAGAACGTCGACATGCAAGACATGGAAGAGGTTCAAGTGGCACAGGCACCCAATGTCGGGGACGGACCTCCTAGACGGGTGCATGTTGTGGGACGAAGGCATGGCGATGCTTGGATGCGGCAAAAGATAAATGATACAGCAACTGCAATGTGGGATAACTATGGTGGTGATGATGACGATGACTCGGATGAAGATTAGAGATTATGTCTTGAAAGATTGGAAAGGTACAAGGTTCTCTAATCACTACGAATGTCCTCTTCGGCAGCTCGCAGCCCACACAATCCCACATCTCCGCTTGCACCTTCATTCTCCCCTCCATCCGCACCCACCACCTTGGCTCCTGTAACCTCCACCTCCCCCTCCGTGCCATCAAACTTGCTCCCGGTGTTGTCACCAGTAGTGCTATGTGCGGGTGACATAGGGTCACCATTCAGAACACGCCACATGACACGTGTCCGCAGTTGTCCAATGGAATGCACAAAGTCTTCACACAATTTGCTGTTTTCTTTGAATGCATCCAGCAGTAGAAGCTTGTTGTCAACGTGGATCCCGTTATCGTTGGATACAATACGTACCGCCTGCCCTTACGTTGTCGCCAGAAGGTCCTCAAAAATCACGCATTGCACTTGGCTAGCATGCTTCATGAAATCATCAAAGTGTAACATGTACCTATCCATGTTCGTCTTGCAGCGAACATTACGACACTCATCTTCAGCAAGGTCCTTGTCCAACTGTCCATACACATCCCCACCCACACCATCGGCAGCAATGGACATTAAGGTTGTCGCCGCATGCCTTGTCGGGCGAAAACAGCTTCGTGGCAGCATCATACCACGGCATACACTTGCCCTCTAGCTTGGCCTGTTCCAGGTTCGTCTTTTTAATCTCCTCCCACTTGTCTGGACTCAACTCAATCTGCCAAGAACGCCTATTCAGTGGTCCACCACTCTGAACCACCAGTCCATATGCATGTTTCCAGCGCGTACCAATGGTGGTGAGGCGGCTCCTCACTTGGCTGCGTGTAAGGCCACCAACAACGTTGAACTCCTTGGCCAATGGCTCCTCGACAGCATCGTACAGTTTTGTCATCCACCCGGCCGATCCACGGAAGAGCCCGACGTGCTGAACCGCACACTTCACAAGTCCCACATCACGCTCCAGAGTCCAGAAACCCTTGCCAAGGGTCTGGCCTTGAGAGTGCTCGCTCACCGCCTCGGACTGCGCTGGTGTGTCAACCTTGGGAGCCTCGAGACGGGTGGTGCCGATATTGGCTGTAACGGGTTCAGCCTTTGCAAGGAGCACGTCCGGTAACGGAGAGCTGCGTTGCGGGCCTGGCACAATACCTGCCGCGACGTAGCGGTCCGAGGACGGTGCCCGTGGCACATGCATGCCGCGAATGTAGGCGTTACGGTCACCACCGACTAGCAGGCACGTGTTGAACTCTGCGCGAGCACCGTGCACCGGTTCACGTCCACCGATGAGCTCACGTTGGAACTGGGACCACGGGGGGATGTGGTCGTGTTCCTGTGGCTGCGAGAAGGAGAATGCAGCGGAAAGGTTGGGTGCACTACCGCCAGGGCTGCAGTCTGTGAAACCGGTGCTAGAAGATGCAGCCATGGTTGAAGGACAAAGGAATGTCTGACTGAATGGCAGGGCGAAGGAATGTTTGAATGAGTTGAAGTGTTCTGAAGGATCCAACACACTTATGTTGAGCAAGAGTCCAGTGTTGGCAGTGTCACGTGTTGGGTGACAGCCGTGGTGCAAGGCGTGTCGCAATCCTAGTGCGGTCCGAGCTAAGAGGCGCTTTGCTTCAAGTGTTTGCATTTGAATGTTTGAGTTTGGCAATACTCGACAAAGTAGTTGCTTTCGTACAGCATCGTCGGATTCATCAAATCCAAAACTAGCACAGTATTTCACACCTATCGATGAAGCACAATTCAAGGCCGTGTCATGGAGTCATTTGTAGCCCTTTGAACATCGATTTTGAACAATCCGACGGTGTGCAAAGGACCTTGATGCAAGATACATTAAGAAATACCGTGCTGAACATTAAAATTTTTTTGGCAAAATGGTTGAGCGAGAAAAAACTGATCGCCAAGTACCACGTCAGCTCGCCAATATCCACGTCACCATGCTATGTCGCAAACTGCAGAGAAAACCGCGGGAATCGATGTTGAACATAAAAGAAATCATCATCCGAACTCGGCCATGGTTAGGGAAGGACGTGGAGAAAAAGGGCAATTTGAGAGGCCGGGAGAGTAGACGAGCAGCTGCTGCGGGTCTTCTGTAAAGGACGGCAGCAGGGAGATGAAAGAGGAAGGTGAAGGGACGGAGAAGAGAGGAAGGGACGTCTGTACTGCCAGACTACAACACTCCAGTGGCAAGACCGCAGCACTCTAGCGACAAGATCGTAGGGATGAGCAGTAGTGCCATGTAAGAAGTGGAGAGGAATGTCAAAGGTCAAGGAGAATCGTTTCGTTGACCACGGACGCTGCCGGTACCTTTGAGGATGTCATCTCTTGGGGCCGTATGGGTCGTCGCGGTCGCGCACCCATGCGATGGCCTGACAAGTTGTCCGGTCAACGCTAGATTAATCGGATGGATGCGTGACAGAGGACGAGTGGTGGGAGTCCAAAACGTCCAAGCTGAGCCGTCGTCGTCCACGATCGTGTAGAATTGCCTGGCCGGGCGGAAACACGTGTCCAAAACCGGTCCAAACGCATAACTGACCACGATCGCGTGCCCAAGCGATTAAAAGCAAACAAGTCCTCACACCGCAGTATGATTCATGGCTTCACGGATCAACTAGCAGGTGTCGAGCCCGCGTCAATTGGTTTTTTTATGGAAACCACTGGTTCTGCCTCAAGCAAGTCCTCCACCAGTCATGCAACCAGCTAACCCCCAGCAGCTGCAGAATCGAACACCTATAAATGGAGGAGTTCGACAATGTTTTATGGCACAATCTCAAGGGATGCATGGGGTCCCACCCATGGCACCATACCAGCAGGCTCAGCCAGGGCTCATGCCACAGGCCTATATAGTCCAACCTACAATAGCAGCAGCAGTTAAGGCTGTACACAAATCCTTGGATTCTTGAATCTGGTTCACAAATCCCAAATCCAGACCCGGATTCATGAATCCGGATCCAGGGTCGGGTCTCATATTGGGATTCGGGAATCCACAGACGAATCCTTGGGGGGAGGGGGGGAGGGGGGTGAGAAATTCGGAAGCAGTTTGGTTCAGGCCCGACGTTGGACTTTCAAAGCCTGTCGTTTGGACTTTCAAATCTTCGATGTCTGTACTTGGAGGTCGCCGGCCGACCGTGGCAGTCTCATGCATGTAGCAAGCATGTGCAAGGTCAGTGACCTGGCACATGCACAAGACATTGGCGGCCACTGATTGTTTGCACAAAATATGCGAAAGAATGGCAACGATACACACAAGATTCAGGTCCTCGCACGTCCGCATGAATGTTGCAACCGTGTGAACACTTGATTTGGACGAATGTTTGCATTGACCAAGCCTGAGGTTTCAGGATGTAGGGAGGTCCGGTGTCAGGCCAGACAAACGTGAACCTGATTGCTACATTTGGATGTGAGGCCGGACTTGACGAATTGTGTACCTCACTGTTACCCACCCTCTATGGGCGCGATTGCAAAGCTTTAGACAGTCAGGAAATTTGGGGGGGAGGGGGGGGAGGCAGTGCTTAAGGAACCACGAAGCTGATTTTTTTGGCATTGGAGCTGACACGTCGTGCACCAATGTTGTACCATGGCAGCCGCTTCTAGAGCTTGGAGCCACTGCGAAAGAGTACATAAACATTGCGAAGACGGTGTATAATACCATCCATAAACCTGTGTCTTTGTACAAGCCAAATCTGCTTAATGTCACGCAATAGCAACAGCTAGAGTGGGACATTGTATGAGTAGATTTGCCAGGATTCATGAATCCTACAGGATTCGCTAATCCCATATTTGGATCCGCAAATCCAAAACCACAGCTGGATTCAGACTCACGAATCTGAATCTATCCTGACATTCGCGAACCGGATTCGGTGTGCAGCCTTAGCAACAGAAGCAGCAGTTGCCGCGACACGAGTACCACCAGTCCAACCACATGCAGCCATACCCATGCAGCAGTTTCCCATGCATGCCCAACCAACGGCAGTGCTAGGTATCCCGTTTCAGCATTTGGAGAACACAGTGCCTGCAGTAGCAACATCTCTGCAGCTGCACAAAATCAAAGTTGAGAAGTTTGACGGTGGGAACTTCCCACACTGGGCGCATAAGTTAAAGCAGGTCGCCCAGATTCACTGTTTGTGGGAGTTCTACAACAGGAACTATCTTCCTCCACCTGCGGGATCATCATCATACGTGGTGTCAGAATTCAGATTCTACACTTTTGCTGCATACACGGTATTGGACAACCATCTGAGTCCTTGCATCCAACAGGTGATTAGGGTGTTTGAGGAGGCAGTTTAACCTTCTCGACTTGCATGGTCCTACCTCCTACGGACCTACATGTCCGGTGACTCTACCTTCAAGTCTCACCTCCTGACTGAGCTGTCGCATATCAGCCTCAGCAGCTTCGACAACATAGAAGACTACATCAACGAGGTGAAGTCTCTACGCGATCAGCTTGCAGTCACGGATGCTCCTATCTCAGAACATGTGTTTGTAACCTTCCTCCTTAGTGGATTGACTGGCGATTGGGAGAATCTGAGACATGTGCTGAAGTTCAAGCACGAATCTGAGTTCACAGAGGCATACGTGTGCAAGACGTTGCTAACAGAGCAACGCGACCACAAGCTCGCAAAGGAGAAGGCCGGGCTTCTGTCCAACACACCGTTTTCTACAAAAAGTGCAGCCCACGTCAACGCAACTAATCCATCGTGGAAGAGCAAGCCCATGATGAACTCAACATCTTCGTAGGTCACTCCCCAACCAAGTCCAAACGCCAACTCTCACAACGCAAGTGGCCAGCGCACAGGACCACGACCTGCAATAGAATGCCATTATTACAAGAAGATTGGCCACAAGAAAATGGATTGCAGAAAGCGGGTTGGGGACAAGGCGCTGGCAAAGAAGCAAAAAGGCTACCACGGAAGAAATCCAGGAGACAAAGGGAAGGAGAAGAAGGATGGAGACAAGGAGGAGACCCAGAATTTAGTGAAAAAAGGTAACAACGGAGGCAAGAAGGAGTTTGACTACTCAGCTTCCGTGTTCCAACCCTCGGATGCACAGAGCAACGGCCTCGTTTGCTCATCGTATGCGTGGTACCTCGATAGTGGATGCACATCACACATCACATTTGGCAGATCATGTCTCCAGGACCTTCAACCCAGCACAAAGGGCTTTGTGACAGTTGCCAACTACAAGCACGACCCAATGTTGGGAAAACGCAGAGTGGCAGTGACAGGCTACGATGGAGCTCAAGTGATTTTTGGAGATGCTCTCTACATCCCAGATATTTCCGTCAACCTACTGTCACTCGGACAGGTGATGAAGAGGGTAGCTCATGTTGTGAGCAATGGCAACAACATTACCCTACAGAAAAGTGAAGGGGAAGTATTCACCGAAGGACGTCTCCTTCCATGCAACATGATTGAGCTAGAATTCAGTCCTCCTGTGACAGCAGCTGAAATTGATCCCTTTGCGGAAGCCAGTCTACACCAACCTTCTGATGCAGATATCTCAGTGTGGCACAAGAGACTCGGCCACATCAGCAATCCGCAAGTCAAGACCATGAAGAAGCAACAACAAGTTGATGGAATTGACATCAAGGACTGCGACAAGAAGGAACCTGCAGACCCTTGTGAGGATTGTGTGAAGGCCAAATTGCCACGTCAAGTATTCCCTCCCGCCAGCAAGTACGATTTTGCTGACAAACTCAACTTGGTCCACACAGAAATTTGTGGACCACTTCCACTAGAGGAAATGAACTGAGGTCATCGGTACCTCTTGCTTTTCATCAATGACGCGACTCACTTCACTTGGTGCTACGCCCCCAAGACACGCGACGAAGCATCAACGCACTTCTTCAAGTGGCTGGCCATGGCGGAGAGACAGATCAACAGGAAGCTGCAATTCCTACACTCTGAAAATGTTGGAGAGTTTAACAGCACCAAGTTCATGTCTCGTCTCGAAGACATGGTCATTGTGCAGAAGTTTTCAGTGCCCTACACACTGCAGCAGAATGGTGTCGCTGAACGTGTAAATCGCACGATACAAGAGACGCTCAAGTCAATGCTCCTTGGCGCACAGCTTGAAACCAGGTGGTGGCCATATGCGCTCAAGCAAGCCATTTGGGTAGACAACCGTCTACCACACGCAGCACTCCCTGACATGACTCCATTTCAGGCATTGCATGGTGATAAGCCAGACATCAAAGGGCTGCAGAAGTTTGGCCGCATGGCACTTGTTCACGTGCCAAAGGAGCAAAAGAGGAAGGTGACTGACAAGGCGTCTTGGGGCTTGTTCATGGGACAAGCATCTAACATGAAAGGATGGGAGTTCATCAAAACGGATCCACAATGCACCATCATCAGCCGCGATGCAATATGTTTTGAGAATATGACACGTACAGCATGGGAGGCCAAGCAGAAAATGGCCCAAGATCTTCTACAGACTTTCTATGACTCCTGTATTGAATCCCTTGCAAAATCAGAAGGAGAATTGGCCACATATCCACTCACCCTTTTTCACCTGGATGTGGCGGATAATGAGGTGGTGTGCGCGCGAGTGCCCTTCAACACTCACCACCTTGAAAGCACCACCCTGGACGATGAGTCGGTTGATGTACGGCATGATGAAGCAAAGACGGTGGGTGTGCAAGATGGTTCGCAACCGTCAAGGAAAATTCAGTCTCCACTCACTTTGGACAATCAATGCTGCACACGCCTCCTGCAATAGCAAAGGGAACAAATGCAAGGAGATGATAAGGAGGAGCACAACCTTGCCATAAATGTGTGCTCAGTGTTCAAGGAGGTAGAAGTCGTCCTTGCTGAATTATCCACTACACACCTTGCTGCACTTGTTTCACTCCCTTTGAAGAAACTCCCACCGGAGCCAAAGACATTACAAGAAGCTCTAAGTGGTGAGCATGTAGCATAGTGGAAAGTAGCACTTGATACATAGTACAACAGTCTGATAGATCAGGGAACGTGGGAACGCACTGAACTACATCGCATGCACGACCTGTTGGGGTGAAGTGGGTTTTTCACATCAAGACCAAGGCTGACCGGAGCATTGACAAGTTCAAAGCCCGAATTATTACAAAATGCTTTACACAGGTGGAAGGAAAGGAATTCTTTGAGACCTATGTGCCTGTAAGCCAATACACGACAGCACGCATCACGCTTGCCATCGCACCAGTTATAGACTACGTTGTGTAACAGCTTGACATCAAGAACGCCTTCCTACATGGAGAGATGGATACAACTGTGTTTATGATACTCACTGATTGCTAGGATAAGATGTGACAGCTACCAACCCCTCTTTAATACTGCTCCTCTTGGAGGAGTCTAGTCCCTTCTGCTCCCTTGTAGGTGGTAGTCTCAACGACACCACCTGCTAATGCAGTAAAGCATCGTCTAACATTAGACGACACACTGATGATGTAGTAATTCATTGACGAGGTTGTGTACTTGGCTAAGACTACCTCGGTGCTCCCCGCAAAATGCCATGCGCACACCTCGTAGGGTTGAATCCTCCAACCTGCCTCGTCTGAGGGAGTTGTTGAGTTGTCCAACGTAGGTGAGAAAGCCGAGGTGGTCACTCCTCTCTTGGACTTTCCAACGTAGCTATGTACACTCCCCAGTCGTGAACACAACACTTGGGAGACTAACCCAGTAATCAACTGGCCTGTACTGTGGAAGATTCATAAGAGGAATTTTCCCGAAAAATCAAAGAAAAAATCTGCAAATTCTTGTAAGAACCTCCAAATCAAGAATCGACTGCGCCAGCCTATAGCATAAATCGAGCGCAGTTATCGCTTCAACCGACAGCTGTTTTTTTCCTGTCGCTCCGCCAATTGGTCGTGTAGTGGTGGATGTCGTTATAGCGGCTGGACTTGGACTCCCGAGAGGCGAGCTGCTCGTTGGTGACACAGTTCCGAGTGGAACTACCCAACTTTGCTTTCTACCACCTTGCTCTAGCTCCCTCGCACATCCTGCTCCACGGCCTCAAGCTTGACCATTTCCATTGGCCGGGGCGACAGTAAGCTGGCAGTCGGTGGCTGTGCTCACGGCTTTCAGTGGCAGAGGGCTCGACGTTGCGAGGTAAGCTGCCATCGGTTCCGTGTCCCCTCAGCTGGTTTGCTTTGCTGCGCAAGCATCAGAAGCTGTTTGTCTTTTTTTGTCTTTTCATAACGCACTTCTGGAGGACGTGACCTCGCGGCTTCCGGATTGGAACACCGCGGGGCTGTGTCCACCCACCTCGCTCACTCCCGCGAGCAAGATGTCGCTCGCACGAGTGAGCGAGCTTGGATTGCGAGCCCGCGGTCGTGTTCTAAAGCCGCCATACGGCGGCAGCATCCCGGCTTTGTCACGTGACAAAGTCGCGGGCTCCTGCTGACATCGCCATCTCGCATGACGACTGGCCGCGGTAGCAGATTGGTCAGCAGAAGTTTTTTGTTAAACCTGCTTCGATGAAACTTGCTCTGACAAAACTTTTACCGAAAAATTTCTAGATGTTGCTGCTTGCTAAAGATGTTGATTTTGAGGTTGTGGATGACAGATTTCCTGCTACAACCTGCTACTCCTTTGTGGACAAAGAGCTGCGAGCCTGTGGTTTGAATGCCGTCAAATTCCATGAAAGCACCGAAGTTGATAAATAACCTCTTTTTCTATGCGCCGATAATCGGCGCATCGAAAAGTTTAAATTTGGGTAGTTTTCCAGGTTCCTCACCAGCGAACTCTGAAATTTGATACTTGTAGCCTAGTGCTGTGCTGCACTCTGGATTTGCATTGTTGTCGTATAGCGGTGGGGATGCAAGAGACGACATGAATTTGACTTGTGGAGCTTGAGTGTTAGTGACGACATGCTCCTTTTCCCCTCTCTCCCTGTCAGCTGCATGTGGTGCTCCGCATGCTCCATACACCATGAAGCACTTGAGTAGGTCGCCACTGGTTTTCACCGTCATTGTGAGGGTGCGAGTCTTTGACTTCCGTGTGCCGAAGAGCTTGGTGTGGTTTTGCCGGTATAACGAGATCGCGTTTGAGGTGAGTCTGCACTTGACAGCGCATCGATTGAAGATGTGTTTTGGAACTGTCTTGGTTAGGAATTCCGCTGCTTGCTCAGAACCAGGCACATGTACGAGTCGCACAGTGCCATCAACGACCTTTGACCGGATCTAGTGGCCACGTATGTTGATGTGTTTCGTGCGTCCTTGGAATTCAGTGGACTTTGCGAGGTTGATCACGAACTTGTTGTCGATGTAGATTTTTTGGCTTCTCTTGCCCAAATCTGATGTCGCCAAGGAGGTTTCATAGACAGGTCACCTCTTGTGCGGCTGATGTTGCTACAACGTACTCAGCTTTGGCACAGTTGAGTGATGATGTTCTGCCGCTTGCTTGATCATGAGACTTCAGCTCTCGACAGAAGGCACACGAAGTCGGTAGTGCTCCGCCGGTCCTCCTCCGTGCCTCTGAAATCTGCATCAACGAAGCACTTGAGCTCCAGGTCCGTCGAGGTGCCGAAGCGTACTGTTGCGTCTTTTGTGGCGCTCATGTACATAAGGGCTCGATCGAGCTCCTTACAAGCCTGCAGTGTGTAGGTCTCATTCCCACATGCAAGGTTCCCCACAACGTATGGTCCTGTCGAGTGCAACTTGCAGCATGCATGAGTGACCCCACTCTACTGCATTAGTCAGTCTCACTCCTCCCCCTTTGTTCCTGATGCATCAACTGCTGCTGGGTTAAGGGTGTTGGTACACTTCAATCGGGTACATCAAAGCGTTCAGAGACCTTTGTGCAGTAGGCCTCTTGGCTCAGCTCCAAGATACGCAAGTCGTGGTTGTGCTTAATGTTCATACCGAGGTAAACCTTGAAGGACTGCATGAGTGTGATGTTCACCTCTTTGGCCATTTTTGTAGCCGTTTCATTGATGAACTATGCAGATGGGCCAATGATGAATATTTCATCCATGTACACAAGGGCATAGCAGTTTGGACGAGCGTCGGGTGCAGGTCGGTGAAGAAAGAGACAGTCGTCCTTGGCAGATGGTCGGAAGTCGAGGTTCTCTACAAGTTCCTGCAGCTTCCTGTACTAAAGGAGTGGACTCTATTTCAACCCGCAGAGGCTCTTGACCAGCTTGCACGCACGTCCACTCATTGACTACTACCGCCATCAATTCTGCAAGTCTGCCATCTACTGAAGATCACCTCCGTCGACCCAGTGAGCCTAGAAACACTGCCAACTTGGCTAGGAGGCACCCTGACTTGCTGAAGGCATGCCATCCAATAAGACACGCGAAGACTCTTGCTACACGGCTGGACGCCTGGCAAGACATTGCGCTCATTTTGGGCCAGAACCTGAGTCAGAGCTTTGTTGTACATATGCTGTTGTGAGACTTGTACATAGAGCTGCTGAACATGTACTTTGTATATTCCTAATACAATCACAAACTCCCAAAAAATTAGCTTCCGCACTTTGCTTTTTACGTTTAGTACAAGGCAGGCTTGGCACACCAAGGTCCTGGCATGGCAGCAAGGTCTATCTAGCCTTTGTTGTGGTCGTGCAAAATCTAACAAACCCCACTCGGTACTTTTATGAGTGACGCAGGCACCCGTATGTATTCCTTTGACAATCAGCGGCATTGGTTGCAAATTTTAACGAGCACTTACACGTCCTAAACATTGGTGAATGTCGGCCAGTCAGCCACTACCTCGACTTTTCGGGTTCATGCTCATCCATCAGCCATGAATGATGTGGCCCACAGACTTGATCAAGCAGTGTTTGACAGCGTACTTTTAACAGTTTTCTGGTAGAATGTTTTCATTATGCTCCTCTTGAATGTAGTTGTACATCACGATGGTATTAGGATACACAATGGTAGACTTGTTGAGGTACATTCAAACAAGTGTTATTTATGTCGCCATGAATAATGTAGGGAAATCTTGAGTTCAAACGTCGTTATCGTGAGGATAGATTTCCCGTATATGCCATGGAACGTCATCTGCTCAAGGAAGAAAATAGCGACCACGATGATGATGTCACTCAAAGCTCCAAAATCCAAGCACACCTACATCTCACGCGTTCCCTTTTCATGAGAAGTTCAGCTATCACATAGGAGTCGAGGACGGTCTGAACCCTTATTGGAGCATTTTGTCTAGCATCTTTTCTAGTTTGGCCAGCTCATGGTACCAGATTTTGGTCTGATACCATCCATCAAACCCCACACAGGGGAAGCTTCCCCTACATTTTCAGACTTAAGCCCAGCTTCAGGTCTATCTAGTGATTGACACCTTGTTGTGGAGGTAACTCTCGGGGAAGTTTGTGAGGAAGAACCACTTGAAACTCCTCGACGAGGGGTGCAAAAGCCTTTGAGAAGCTTGAGACCTTGTCATGTGTTGAGGTCAATGCTGTCGCAACTACTGCTCTGACTTCTTCTGCTTCCCCCAATTTCACGTGGACAAACCACGCTTGTATTCAGTATCAAAGGAATCCATTGGCCACGTATTGTGATATCTGATTACATACTGCTATTGCTGCAACTTTTGCTATTGCTTCTACCTCTGATGCTTTCAGTAATTGTCATAGGCGTTATGGTTTGGTGATCAAAGGAATGTGCCGTCTCTTGCCGTTAACACTGACTTGGATATCTCTGCTCCTCTAGACAATTTTTGGGCTGTGTGAGTACAGTCCTTGTCAGAGTACGATTTTATTTTCACTCATTGGGCAAATCCTCCCGATAGTTACCTCGTGCAGAACTCCAATTCATTGTTAGATTCATTAACAAAGTCAAAAACTTTGCAATCTTCCATCAGTAGATTATCCTTCAAATAACCCTGGTTTGGTCTATACACCCATACATCAAAGCATGCTATTGCTTACAAAGTTGTAAGCAGCTCATCCATCCAATAGTGCTCGTACCATTCTACGACTTTTAGGAGTCCTTGGTTGTAATCATAGCAGTATTGCGGGTTGGTCGTCCTTGTATCCTCTGTTAAACTCTGCAATCGTAAGAACCCTTGTTTGTGGAAATGTGGGCTGTTGTGATAGGCTGGTGCAAGCTTCTCGGACCGAATAGGAGGTTTGTCTTCTACTCCTGCCCTTTGCCATTTCCTAACACTTTGTTTTTTTCTCTATGACTTCCTCCCTCTTTGGCCCATTGCTACCGTTTCCGAGAGTGGGGTAAGATGTGCATGGAATTCCAACAAGTCCAACACAATCGTTGATTGCATTGATCAATGGTTTCAATCTCCATCGAAGACAACGTTTTTGTCGACTGTGACCTTGTGCTTCCACAATAGGAATTGTGGTCTTATGGCCGCTAGACGATGGATTCCAACACCATAGATCTCTAGTTGGTATCTTCAATACGATTAGCTTTTGCGACAAATTGAAAAAGGGATCTTTCAATGCTTAACATGGTGATTATTTGCCTGATGTTGTGCTTGAGGTCGTCATTATAGTAGAAACAGAATTAAGCAGGGACGACGTAACTTCTAGTGGTATTTTTCTATAATATCCGCGTATGCTTTTCCACACTCTATTGTTGAGCTATCTGTTCAAGCTTGTACGGTGTTTCAAACCCCTCGTTCATTTTTCCAAAGCTTGTGTGCATGGCACACGTTAAGCCAATCTAGGTTTTTCATAGAGTTAGTGAGCCATGCCATGTGAGATTCATTTGCTTGAGAGGTAGAACGCCTGTTTGGCGATGTGAGATTGGTTGCACAAGCTGGTGGTCCAGCTCCACCAGTCTCCTTTTGCCATTGGATGGCTTTTCGATAGGACCACTAACTTGAAGTCTTGCCAAGGAAAACCGAGACAGAGAGGTAATCTTCCAATATAGTGTTGTTGACCCTGTCATTGGCAAAGTACATATTCAAACTCGCAAGAAACATCAAAACCATTGTTCATTTGGATTTTTCAGTATTGAACGCCTCTCAAAGTGCTGGTGCATTGTATCATCTCAATGAGTATAGCTCCGTGCACACATCACATTCGGAACCTCCTCCGTCGCTACGTTTAGTTGTTGGGGCATATGGGTATCAAGGGTCTCAAGTCTCAAAAGCTTCTTGTACAATTCTATATTAATGGGGTCCTTTTGGCCGGTACCTCCCATTGTGCCACGTGTTGACCGTGGGCAGCGGGCAAGACAAAGGATTCACTAAGCCCGAGTGGTCAGTAACCAGGTTGGCCCTTGGGGTTGTGGATGCTACACCATTCACTACAAGGTTTCCACTGCTACATGGTTTGGTTGAAGAGCATTGTTGAACACGTGTGGCTGGTCCTCCATAACATGAGTCTTTGCCGATTACAATTGCTGATTTCCAGGTGTGCTCGTTCCATTTATTGATTCCGTCACAAGGTCCGTGAATTCTGAATGATGGAGATGTGCTGAAGACTCATGCAAGGTTTTTGCCTTGTAGTTGATATGTTGGCTGTCCCTTTTATGCTGCTACACTCTTATACTAAGTATAACATGGATGGACAATGGGGATGACGTTCAAAAAGGAAGACGATTAACATATTCTGGACACTTGTAGCAAGTGTATATTCATGAGAAATACCACATATGTCGAGCGTATACATATACTTGCAAGAGACATAATGAGGCACATGCTGGGTCTCGGGTGCTCGAGTCGATTGACATGTATGATGTCGTAACTTGCGTGGTCGCTTTGAGAAACTTCACCAAGATTTTGAGGAGTTTTGAGGACATCAATGTGGAGTTCTATAGAAATATAGCACCGTTGAGAAGTCAACCATTCTTGTTGGAACATCGATGTGGTTTGCGATAGTTCTGTTGAGTCTTGTAGAAATTAGTTGAATGTGTTAGAACCTTTTGGGAATGGAACACCGTTGACCGGGACAGGTGGGCAGAATGCCCTCAGCCGAACGATGGAAAAATCATGAGGTCAATGCTCGGTGGACCAAAAAATGTAAGGATCAAAATGTTCACTTAAGGTTTAGGGAATTGTGTATGTTTGGGATGTCACACAACCTATCCCATCCAACCGTCCATACGTGAGGAACCCGTTCAAGCCATGTGGATAGGCTAGCGTGCGTTGGACTCTGCCCACCTAGGATTGAGTTGTTATTGACATCCAGAGGGTGCCTCATACAATGGTGCTTTGATGCCAAAAAATGATTTGGGCCGGAGGCTTGAATTGTTGGGCCAAAGAAGCATTGATTGAGGGTCCCAATCCTGAACCCGTCCCAACCAACTGCCCATAGGACCCATTCAAGCCCGTGCCACAACCATTGTCACTCACATAGTGTGTTTCGGGTCAAAAACATTTGTTCAAATGAAAAAGGCACTTATGGAAACACCTTTACTGCAAGACAACATGATGTGGGCGGTCAACCTTGGTCTACACATAGGTTTGGTTTAGCTAGGATATTCACTCAATACATCAACCAAGCAATCCAATTCCCATCCTCACCAATTGTTCCCTGAGAAGCATGATGGCTCCCAACTTTGGCAAAGTCACATTATTTTATGTAACTATAGTTTTCGATACTTTGTCACCTTGGAGCCCTTGATCATATGGGCCATGCATGGGAACGTGTAAATAGGGAGTGGAAATTCAAGCGTGTCATCTTTGAAATGTCAACATAAAGTTTCCTTCAAACTTAATACGTAATACAAAGAGGGAAAGACAATTCATCCACCAAAGAAGGTGGTTTACACGTTTCAAACACCATCTTGACTTTCAAATACGCAATTCAACAAGCATTTCAGTGCAGATTGTCCCAAAAGGCATCTCAAAACATGAGTAACATTAGTTCCCAAAGCCTATTTACATGTTCCCAGGCACGGCCATGATAAAATGTTTTAGTTTTTGCTGACATTACATTTGTGTGGACGGAGACTCATTTCCAACTCACCATTTCCGAGCCGTGTCCAATGAAGAGGATAAAAATGCAATATCAACACCCTCTTTACACTAACACATAAAAACGGTGTCCCCCATTTGCGAGCACACAAACGTGACCCCTCCCCCAAAGGTAGCATGCAAGAGTGGCCACTTGTCGTAGTGAGCAAGCAAAAATGGGCATCCAATTGGGTAGCACACAAAAATGGCATCTTGCATAAATGGCCCCTAGCTAAATAGCATGCAAAAAAATCCCATCATAGTCAATGCTAGATTGTTTGCCATATCTGCAACTATTGGCCTCCTGTCTGTTTCACTAACCAATTCATCTCTCACTGCCAGTGTGTAACATGTACTTAAATAATCAATGTATGTACATTATGTGTTTGGTAACTTAGGACCATGGAACATGGTTGAACTGCATTCCCTCGTTCTACTTGTATTGAAATCGTCCCCTGTCCCCACCCCCTGTCATTTTCCAACGAGTAGAGGCATGGATTCTTGTTCATTCTATTTGAAATGCTATGACCAATGGAACAAAAAGGAAGAAATCCCTCACGTCAAGGGATGTTGCCCCTTTTTTGGGATTCACTAGGTGTGAAAACGGTATGAAAAATATACACGCCAACATAGTCCCCTTCCATAAATTAGGAGTTGGGGGCCTTCAATGCAAGGAGAGGGAGAGGAATGGATTGCATCCACTCATCAGGGTATTATTCCACCATAAGAGAAGTTAATGCAAACATAAACTTTATTTCAAATACTACTTCTTCTTAACGAGAGAAAAAATGGATGAGAAAATAGATATGCCAACAATCAAGTTTAAACTTGGCGGATGACTTGGCATCACATAAAGTAGGGTGCCATTTTGGCATGCTACTTGGTGGGAGGACACTTCTACAGGGTGTAATTATTGCATGCTACTTGTAACAAACGGATGGGAAGCTTGGCCCATTAGGCCCAAACCGCGGTAGTTGAGGGTCTCCGAACCTCGACTCATCCCATCCGTCGCCCACAGGCCAGGACCCACGTTCAAGCCACGTGGCACACCTTGCGCTACATTCCTCCCACAAAGGAATGGACCCGCCCCCGGTGTCCACAATGGGTGTCGAACCCCGACGCTCTGATACCAACTATAACAAACTGATGGGAAGCTTGGCACACTGGGCCAAAACCGCGGTAGTTGAGGGTCTCCGACCCTCAACTCATCCCATCCGTCGCCCACAGGCCAGGACCTACGCTCGAGCCACGTGGCACACCTTGCACTACACTACCTTACAGGGGTCAATTTTGGCATGTTCGTTGCTTCATTAACCCAGTTATGTATGCTACCTTTGGAGGCATTATACAAGTCCCTGATGTACGCAAGTTCCTAAACTAAATGAGTGTGCATTTTTGTTCTTACACTCATGGCCCATCGTTACATCGACCTCATTATCTTTACGCCGACCAGTCGAGGGCATTTTGACCACCTTCCTTGACCTACGATGCTTTGTTGTAGGAGCTTCTGAAAACCTTGATAACCTTCTTGTATTGTCTATAGAAGTGTTGTTTTGTTGCGGGAGCTTCTGACAACCTTGATAACCTTCTTGTCTTATAATCTTGAGGCTCTCGGATAACTCGACAGAGCTTCCTGAAGCAGCCACTAATGGCGCAACCTCAAATGTGTCACTCGGCTCTAGCACTAAGGAACAAACATATAACCCATTCTCTACATTGTATATATGCGCTCGACTCATTCAACACTTGTCACCGAAGTCAACATACTACTTGACATAGTTTATTCATTTCTCCCTAATCCTCAAATCATGTTTTGTCCTATACCTCACCCTTGTGAACCATCTACATTCCACTCGGTGTAACACTTGGTATCGGGGTGTATCAGCGCTGATGGGACAACAGACACTTGAACCACGGGATTAAATCCCCGTAGAGGATTGTAGACTTAAAGATGACAACAGTGAACAAAGCGTGCGCAACGGAGGACGAGCAGCAGTCTTCGGCAAATACTCGTGTGGCAAAGAAGCAGCCACACGCAAACACCAACGCACTCTAAATGAACCGGATAGTAGCAACAACATTTGCGACAAATGACACAACACCAATGAACCCGACAGCCAACCTAGTGACAGGCCCCTCGGGCTTGGCGAACCCTTTGCCTCCGTCACTGCCCGTCACGTTGACACCTGCCATGATGGGAGGCACTAGCTGACAAGCACGAATCAATGAAGTTTCAAAACCATAAGCTATCGGGAACTGAGAGCCTTGTCACCCATCTGCTCCAACAACTCAAAATGGCGGCAGAGGAGCTTTGGATTTCTTGTGCGCGCGAAGCAGTGTTCCCCGGGGAACTTTTACATCTCTCTAGTGAACCAAGATTTTGCCGGCAGTCCTCGAGCCGTTCGACCTCGCAAACTCTAAGGCACGATGGTCATGATGTGGCTGATGAATTCAAAGGTGAACTTCACCTCTTCTGGGGTCAACGAAGACAACGCAAAAGTTGACTTCACAGCCTTGATTTTGCATGGCACGGTATTAAATTGGTGGTTAAATATGAAGACCATCCAACAATAGCAAGAGACAAGAGGTTCCATATCAACGGCTCATGCGACCGCTCTCACATCAACGACTGCAAGCATACTTCCTCTTGAGTAGATTGATCCGATATGGCATGACTCTCTCACGTGACCGGAAACATGGGATGACTTCATTTGTACTACTATGACCCAAGGGGCACCCAGAGTGACGATCACACGTCAAGTCCTTGGAACAAACCTTCCATCCTTGATCCCTTGACATTTCAAGCCAACCATTAAGATACTGCACAACCATATCTTGGTAGCAAGGCCGCTGCTTTTGACCGAAATCCCATCATGCAACTCTCCCAACGGAGTTTGCACCAAGATGCATTGTGAACGACTTGTGGGATTGAATGAACGTGTGCAAGGTAATTCTTGAAATACAAGGCAATTTGGACAAGGAATGCGTCATTCAAATTTATAGATGAGTACGAGACAATGTACAAAGTCTTTGAGTCGGATTGGCATGCTTAGAGCAACCCCTAGGCTTTCATATGTGCCAGCCCCTATGAGCCAGCATGGAGCCCCTCGGCACTCCAAGGCCCCCAAGTTAAGTGGAGGCCTCAAAAAACACATGCAATATGTAGTACACATTGCATTCTTTCCAACGTACCAAATCATTCATTTATACACATAGAAACGGTTGAGTTACGGCCGAATGCTGGCATTCGGCCGTAACACATGTGACTACTGCTGGCAGCACTGTCGGCGGGGGACATGGTCGCCCAAGGCGCCCTTGCCTGCAAATGCACCCCAGTCGCCATCCCGAAGCGCCCATAGAGCCCACTGAACCATTCCTCATTGGCCAAGCATCCATCTAGTGGCACTTCAGCCACAGTGGACAAGAAAGACGCTTCACCGTGTTCGGGTTCGAATCAGTACGTCTCTTATGCTATAGAGGTGTATCTCCTACCGCTTCGCGAACGTATCTTTCTTGTCCCTACACCAAATGACCCAGTTCTTGGGTCAGTTTTGCAAGGGCTTTTACGTTGAATACAATGGGAGGATCAAAATGTGCATATGAAGTCAGCATCATGACATAATCGCCGCGTCAACCGGCGGCTCTCGTTAGAGCTACCTTTGCTTGTTTTGGGGAGCTGAACGAGAAGCCTGGCGCAAAGTACAAACTCTAGAGTGTGCGTTCGCAATCCATTATGACATAGTATACTTGGTGTTTCTACCAAAATAGCATTGCCAGTGACCTCGTCCCCGATGAACTACGTTTTCACTACAAAATTGGTCTCAAGCAAGATGTTTGGCGAGTAATCACCATTTTTGGCATCCAGAACAACCTCCTGTGAAATAATTGTAGTATCCGATTACATTGATAGCATTGCCTACTACGCTCAGATGGGAGAATCCAATGCCTTGTGACCCAAAAAGCACAATTTCTATTGTGACAGAGAAGATTCACAGCTGGCGGAAACATCATATCCGACGGAGATTGACGTCGTCAGTGAACGAGATCAATGGCTCTACTAGACTTGCTAGAAGTGAGGTCATATACTGTGTGATTGTCAAAAACGGCACAAGCAAACTAAAAGGGGAGAATTTGTGGAGAGAAAGGTGAGGAATTGGGAAATGACAAAGGGAAAGGGTAGACGGCGAGGCTCCTGTCCAATCAAAAAACCCTACACCGACCGATCGTCCATTCAAGTGGCTCACATCGCAATAGACGAGGGTTCTTGTGATTACAAGGTTTAATGATGGGTACGAGGATGACCAATTTGTGATACTACTACGTGTATGACCGAGGGGTTGTAAAAGTTGCATAACAGTACCGACAATACTAGATGGAGGAGCTTCTCACTGCTTTCTAGCAACGACATGGTTTGGAAGTTGGGTTTGCAAGCCAAACCAGGAGTGCTTGAAGGAAAACTTGTCGACGAAGGACTGTAGATCCGTCGACTTCGCGAACCACTTAGGGTACAAATCGGAGGTTTGGATGATGTTACGGTTTCTACGACTTGCCCAATGGGTGACCACAAAATCATCCTACAGGAAGACATCCTGTGCCGGCACGATCCGGAAATGGACTCGAGTAGTGGATCGGTCTATGACAGTGTCGTTAGCATAAAGTGACATCTACTTCTGGGGGAGCGGCCCACGACACAATGGCGGTTACAGGAGGCAATAGATGTGGAAGTAGCAAAGGAGGTTGTACAAGCCATGAAACCCTAAACGATATCTCTGCACGTGGCCGAGAAGAACCTGAAATGGAGCTGATTTGTGGCTAGTCCATGTTGAAGAAGGGGAAGTGGAAGAAATTTCAGTTGTCCAGACGACAGCAATGACTTGAAAATGTGTGAGCTTAGCAGCAGTACCAGTGCACTCTATAACACTCGTCAAGGAGTTCAAAGTGAGTTCTCCCATGAACAACCTCGGGAGCTACCTCCATAGTAGAATTTTGACCACCAGATAGACCTGTAGCCGAGCAGCAGGCTGAAAATGAAGGGGACCCTTTGGATGAGCCGACCAAACTTTAGAAGCAGTTGCACAAGATGCTCAATCGGGGATTCACCAGACATTCCATGCAACAGTACACGACACCTCTGCTATTTGTGAAAAAAGAAAACCAGGAAAATGGGGATGTGCATGGACCTTCTTCCACAAGCACACGAATGTTTCGGCCAATTCCGTGGGGCACGAATCTTCACCAAAAAAACGCCTTGAACAGTAGCTGTCATCAGATCCACGCAACAATATGGACGTCGAGAAGACAACATTCCACACCAGATACGAAAATCTTGAGTTTAATTTCATGCCATTTGGACTCACAAATGCTCCTGCAATATTCGTGGTTACGTTGAAGAGGATAGTACGCCCATGCCTTGACGACTTTGTCCTCGTGTACCTCAACTACATCGCGATGTACAACCGCACTCCGAATGATCATAATGGACCTTTATTGAATGCTCTCAGTCTTGCAAAGAGAGAAATACTTAGGACTGTCGAAGTACAACTTTGGTTACTGTTCCATCATGTTTTTGGGCCACATCGTTGTCAGCGGACGAATCACCATGGACCAAAAAAAGGTGGAGGCGGTGGCTTGTTTGCCGATTCCTACAAATGCTCAAGAATTCCAAGTGTTTTTGGACTTGCAACTGCTGCCATCGATTTGTAAAAGAATGCGATCAAGTTTCAATACTTCCCTCTTATCTCAACACTGCCCTTATGATTGGTAGATCCAACTGTGGCCTACAATATGGCCACTGGTGCATCAAATTGAGCCATTAGGATCATTCTCGGCGGGTGGAGAACAACCGGTTGTATATATGTCAAGAAAACAACGTGGACTAGAAATCAATGACTTAGTATATGAGAAAGAAATGCTAGCGGTCGTACATGTGTTCAAGACATGGTGGTGCTACCTCGAACGTCGACGATACATCATCCGCACCAACCATCAGGCCCTAAAACAACTCAAAACTTGGCTAAATCCAAGACGGCAACAGACAAGATGGATGGAGTTTCTTGAGTCCAACTTTGACTACAACATTAAGTATTGGCCGCAAAAATCAGTCTGGTTGATGCAGTAAGTGAACAACCCGAATTGATGGCTAGTATTAACACATTGTCCATGGAGGAGACCCGTACCTTGTGCGACTGTTCGCAAATGATTGCAAGGAGTTTGGCGGGTACAGGAATACATGTTTTGGTTTGATTAACCCTATTGGCGATGATGATGTATTTGCCAAGTAGTCGTTCTACCAAGTAAGGAGCTAAAGAGAATGCCATTGGAAGACTGCCACAAAATCGGTCCAAGTGGACATTTCGCCGAGGATGAGACCGTCAAGAAGCTGCCAAGATACTTCTTGTGGGAGAAGATAAGGATCAACATGTCGGCCTTCTGCAAATCGTGCGACATTTGTCAAAGAAGAATGTCTCGCCGCACAAGGCCATTTGGTCCACTCCAAACCCTACTCGTTCCGATGGGATATTGTGCCTGTATTAGCGTGAACTACATGACAGTGTTGCTTGCCACTCCCAAGGGTCATAACGCCATCCTCGTTGTGGTGGACACATTTTACGGATTGTTGAATTTCATCCCAAGGAAGACCACCGTCTTCGCGGAACGAACAACATGGTTGTTTTCATATGAGATGGTGGAGCGCTTGCTTCAATAGCTGGTTTTGGCGAAAACCGATGATGTGTTATTGTCGTCGGGTCCGACTATCAACGACGTCCCATCCTTGAATTGACGGACAGATAGAGTGGACCAATCAAACGCTAAAAAAACTCCTCCGCGAAACATGCTAGTTGCATGGCACCAATTGGGCGGCCAAGCCGCTGACCACTGAACTCACATACAGCTCCACCACTTCCATCGCAGCTGGTAAACTTGCTTTGGAAGTGGTACATGACAACCTTCATGCCTCATCAGCTGGATTACAAAGTCAGAGCAACATCACCGCGGTTGAGATCCACTGCAAGGACGTCTCAAGCAGACCCTCAAGCGTATGAAAGGAAACGCGCCAGACCCTTGCAAAATACACAAGCAGCCACAAAGCGTGCAGTTGACCGATGTTGCACCGACGACGTGTTCAACGATAGCAATCACGTCCTCCCGAGCTTAGTGAACATCAAACCCCAAGGACAGAACTTTGCAAAACGCAAGCAGCGGTGGTTGGGACCGTTGGAGATTGAGCGAATGCAAGCGCCTTTCGTTGCTTGACTTTTCCTACCCGATAGTAATGCGATTCATCCCATCTTGCACACCAGTAAGCTCAATCACTACTAAGACCTTCGTACAAACTTCCCAAGCAGAGACTTCGCAACTCTACCTCTTGTACAAGTGGATGGGAAAGTAGCGCACATGATTGAAGACACCTATGAACATCGTCGCCGTGGAAAAACGGCTTAGTATGCGGTCAAGTGGCACGAATACGACGCCGCGTAGAATAAATATGAGTCTTACGACAACCTCGTCGACGTTGAGCACCTGATCGAACGGTACTACGATCGTCAGCAGCCTACGTCTGCTAACGCACCGAGACGTCGCAACCAGAGCGGGGTTGGAATGTTGTCCCTGACGTACACGAGTCTCAAGACTTAGTGTGTTGGCATTTTTTCCTTACAGTGATGGCCCACCGTGTGACAACTTCAGGGTTTTTATGTTGATCAGATGAGGGCATTTTGGCCACCTGCCCCAACCTTAGGTGTTTCGCTCCAAAAGGTTTTAACTACTTCGAACACTTTCCAGAAGGGTAGAAATAAGTTCCCTGCACTATGAAGGTTCTTTTATATTGGTTTTTCGACTGCTTGCGGGCGCTGGATCTTTATAAAGCCGCGCCTTGATGCTCTCGAAGCCCCATGACTTACTTGTGGAGCTTCTTGAAGCAGCCAATCATGGCGTAAACTCACACAAATTGCTCAAATCGAGCGGTGAGGACCCAAAATATGCCCCACTCTCATTTTTGATATAACATATGTCACAAATCACTCGACACTTGTCATCAAAGTACAATTAATTCGTAAGGAAAAAAATCCATTAATATAAAATATTCTAATATTACCTTCCCCTCACCTCGTCCCTGTGAACCACCTATGTGCCGCTTGGCGTACTACAGCTGGGGGGACAAGTTTGTGCGATTGCAAAGGGGCTGCACAATTGTTAGATGCTATTTTGAAAAGGGTGCTAATAGTGCACTTTTCTCGAATGAGGAGCTGTTGCAAACCGACACCGGACACCGACGAGGGAGAATGAAGCAGTGGGTACTCACCCACATGCAGACGGCAAACGTTCCGGGACAGTCGAATGCTGATGTCACATGGTGGGTGGGCGATATTGCGACTCCACCTCACCCCCATGGGTTTCCAACCGAAGCTGTCGCCGCCAGATGCCCCTCTACAGCCACGATGTAAAGCATGCGGCTGTATGGTTGAACCATACAGCCGCGACTCCACCTCACCGCGTTCTATTGCTCGGCTAGTTCAACCATCGTTGGTGCTCGTGCTGTCCGCGGGGCTGTCTACTCATTAGTCGTGTAGGTGTTGTTTCCCGGCCCTAGATACTGCTACATCTGGACGTGTTTTCCGGACTCTCAAGGTTTGTTTTACAAAACAAACCTTGAGAGTTACACAAGGAGAAGCAATTGCCGATTGGTACCGGCTCAGCAGGAGTCCTATTCATAAATCGACGTGGCTAGTCAATCGTTGAATGCTCATGCATGTCCGCCAGCGAACTGAAACACATCTGGACCTGACCGGTATGCACGGTCTTTTGATCAGGGTAAAGAAAACAGCGAAGTACTAATCCATGTCAGGGTACCGCAACCAAGTCTATAAACGCGTCTTCTAACTATGGCGACATCAGCCGCGTCACTAGTAGGAGTGGGCTCACGGCCAAGTCCTCGGAGACGTGGATTGGAACTTTTGCTAGAGAAATCCAACTTCGCAAACCCGGCGAACAATAGAATTAAAAACAAGGAGAGTTGAAGTTGCGAACCTGACAGTTTGCAATAGAGTTCTCGCCTCAAAGAATACCCTATACGAACAGAAGAAAATAGCCATGAAATGCCGTCCAACGGTCAGAAAGCATCAAAATGAGCCACGCCAGGCGTACTTACAAATGAGTTCCAGCATAGCCTTTCAAAAAACAACTAGACAAACGCAGTTTAGCGAAATACAGATCAAAATCTGAAGCAACCACATTCGAAAACATATTTCAAGATTTACTTCAATAAGATAAAAAGGTACATACAATCTATGTTATTATATACCTATTGTGTGCATTACATTCTAACCAAGGTATCTTTAATTATAACTAAAAATACCTAAAGTAATTGTAATTATTTCAGAATAGAAGCTTTAAGTTAATAATTTCATCATCAATAAGGGTTTATACAAAATTTATTGTATATATGAAAATAAAAAATCATGATTTGATTCATGAAATCAGCTGAACATGTAATCAAATAAATAGAATTGTGGAAAGGTAGAAGTCAAGATGATGATTTTCAAAATTTACTAAATTGGCACTGAAAAAAAACGCTATGATTTTTTTACATACATATAAAATTCTATATCTACATGTACATCCATGTTTATATCTATATCTATATCTATATCCATGTCTATTTGTATATGTATATGCATATCTATATCTATATCTATATCTACATCTATACATATCTATATATATCTATATCTATATCTATTTTTATATCTATATCTATATCTATATCTATATCTATATCTATATCTATATCTATATCTATATCTATATCTATATCGATATCTATATCTATATCTATATCTATATACATATCTATATTTATATCTATATCTTTATCTATGTCTATATCGATATCTTTATCTATATGTATATCAATATGTATTTAGATCACATATATCTATATATATTAACATCTATCTTAACTACATATCTATATCTATATGTATAGCTAGATATTAATCTATATATATATCCATTTCTATGGATATTATAATATCTATATCCATGTCTATACCCACATGTACAACATAAGATATATACATAATATACATAACAATACATTTAGTTGTATACATGGCTAAAGGTATTATACAAAAAAGACATTAATTTATATGTAGATATAATTTTGGATATAAATATTGAAAGATGGTCGTCATTTGTTGAACAAATTAGATTTTACAATGGAATCATTTCATGATGTTAATCATATGCATGTAATTATTATTCCTGTTCAAGAAATGAATGTTTTTTATTCACTTTATTCACCCATTTAATAACAATGAAATCCACATATATTCCATTTTTTATTATTTAGCGAGGATAGATGAAGAAATGATGTTGAAATGTTTCATATTCATATTATTGAATAAAATGAGAGAGCAATCGACTTTGATAAATCCAAGAACAAATTCGTTCTTTGTATATTAATTCGCTATTATTTGGAATTCTTAGTGTCATATTCATTGAAAAATTCGGTAGAATATATTTATATTCTTCAGGTTAAAACTGCTTTCATGAATTCCATCCTTGTGTGTATGTTAAAGCAAAATCTAATCTATTGAACTGTGGATGATGGTTCAAAATTATGATAAAAGTTGTTAGGAATTGAATTTTTTCACTGAAAAATAACATATTTACCAACCGCTTCGATTCAAATGTACTTTTCATCTTGTTGTTGATCATTTTCGCTTCAGATTTAGATCTGTGTTTCGCGAAATTGCTTTTGTCTTGTCGTTTTTGGAAATGCTATTCTGGACCTCAGTTATCGGCCGGCCTGGCGCGGCTCATGCTGTTGCTTTCTGACCGATGAACGGCAGTTCATCGGTCAGAAAGGGGGTATTCTTTGCGGCGAGAATTCTGTTGCAAACAGTCAGGTTCGCAAGTTCAACTCTCCTTGTTTTTTATTCTATTGCTCGCCGGGTTTGCGGAGTTGGATTTCTCTAGCAAAAGCTCCAATCCACGTCTCCGAGGACTTGGCCGTGAGCCCATTCCGAGTGGTGACGCGGCTTAAGTCGCCATAGTTAGACGTAGTGTTTCTAGACTTGGTTGCGACAGCCTGACTTGGATTAGGACTTCACTGTAAAGAAAAAGAGATACGCAGCGAGCAATTTGCAGATTACCAAGTCCTAAGAAACGATGATTAAGGCCAGTGTCCGAGAGAATTCCACAATCGAATCCAGCCCCACTCAGACCCGCCCTCACCCAAATCGGCCTTCATTGCGAGATACTTTCGTAGTAGCTGTGACTGGTCTCTCTGGCAGTGGAATTTCAGTGGCGGCAACATTACGAGGTATCCCGTTTCAGATGTTCGATGACGCTTTCCACACCATTCGACGATTTTTTGAAACAACTTCACCCGATGTTTTGATTTTTTAATATGAATAGGCCTCGACTTCAAAACTTTGATCTAAGGAGGCCTTGCAGCCGGAGTGTCATGAGGGAGGTACCCCGTCGGGTACATGTTCATTGACAAGACGTCTCCATTTTACTTCAGTGGAATATCTCAGTATAGACATGAAATTATCATCAAAGATGTTTATGAAATTAACGAAACATTCCAAAATTTGGGGGTGGGGGTTTGGCGGGCACATTATAGAAAACTATCGGGAGGAGGGGGGGGTAAAAGCAAACATTCGAGCAATTAAAAAACGACACCTGACGATAGGAGGCTCTCCCACCTGTTGCGTAGGACGTATTCCGAGAAATAGAGAGAATGCTGAAAATACCATAACTGATTCAATACGGAAATGGGGTATAATGTGATACTATAATACACCCCTCATGTCGGGGTAGATTGTAACGAAACAATGTTCCCCGCGGGCCATCACAGGGTTCCTTGTGATTAGAAAAAGTTAAGACGGGGCTTCTGTAAACTTAAAGAGAGAAATTTTGGTTCATATTATGAATAAAGTTTGAGAGAAGGTTTGTTTCTGAGTTCCGCTTCTGAATTAGGGGTATATAGATATTTTCTACTCTCAGTGGCCATAGCAGGACGTGTGTGACAGTTCTGTTATTTCGCCTACCGTCAGGTTATTCACCTGAGGGCCTCGCTGGATGGCTTTGGGTGAACGGATCGATCAAAGGTGAAGGACACCCCAGTCGCGAGCGACCTTTTCGATATTAAACTTCTATCTGAAATAAAAGTCTTGCCTTTTTGGGACTCTGAACCACTGCAGAAAAAGGAGTTATGAAAGCATTCTGTGGATCATCATCCACGTACTGTGAAGTGATGCCCAAAAAAGTTTCCGAAATGTTGACGTTTCATGTTTCTCGTGGAAGAGTCCCCGGACAGAGAATTGAAGTGGGTGGAATTGTCAAGTTTCATCCACTTCCGCGGAGATCGACTGCTGATGTCAGCCATTGGGTGAGCGGAAATGTCGAAGTTATCCACCCATTGCAGCCGTGGCAATTTGGACTTCATGCCGAAGATATTTGGCGCTGTACCCCGTCCATATACCACCCCCCTTCCAGGCTGTCCTTGCAGAAAATCCCTCTTGCCGCCGTCCGTATCCGTCACCCTTTGACACGGAATCAGCCACGAGACCCGTCGTTATAGGCCGCTACCAATAAAGGAGGCCTGCCAGACCCACGTGCTTCGACCAAGCCGAAGACTACGTCGGGCTCAAGGCGACGCCAGCGCATCATCTTTAGTTTTGTCGACGCATTGGCCGCGACTACATAAATTTCAACACTTCTTGCATGCATCATCGATTATTTTAAAAATCCATGTAGCTGAGTTTACCTCTTGTACTCTGGTATAAAGCTGTAAGCCATTACTTCAGACGACGCGAGTGAGAGGCACAAATTCCTTCCGTGGATGTCGTACCCCCGACGTCACTGTTGCGATGCAACTGATCACTCTTTGTCGCGTCCGCCGAGGCAGCACAATAGCCGTGGTGTTCCAAATGATACTATGTTGTCATTGAGCGGGAATCGACTGGGAGATCGTTTGCGGCCTTCGCACTCGCCTTCAAGTAGTTCTGTTTGCGATTCGCGGCTCTTTTCCCTCTAATTTCATATAGTAGCCATCTCGCCCCAACTTGTCGACCCTCTCATACTGGCAAATCTTTCCACACGTTACATTTGCGCTCATGGTGTGCGCGACGAGCCAACCTGACATGTGAGACGAGTAACAGCTGGGGAGTAAGCTTTGTCTCTATATGACAACGTAGACGGTAAGATGTCTGACTCATCTGTCAGGCTAACTAGTCCAAGTAGATTCTGAAAGCGCGAAAACTTTGCAGGCCACATAGCCCGCCCAGTTTGTCTTTCACGTTCGTGCGCGTGGCAGACCAACTTTTCTAACCGCGCAGTGTTGAACTTCGAACTGCGGACTGAGTTCTGGAGTCCGGACGAACTGCTGCGGCTCTTGACTCCGCTTCCCCTCTTCACGCGTCTGCTCTACACTCCCCCCCACCGCCCTTTCTCTCTCCCGCTCTTTGTCTCTCTCTCTCTCTCTACCGTCCGCGTGTCCGTTGAAAGCGCAGCAGCAAGTCCTGGTCAGGAGCCTGCGTGATCATGTCGTCCGTGGTCAAACTTTCAACTGTCACAACTGTCTACTGCCGAGTTGTCGACTGTAGTCATGGGGCAGTTGCAGTCTCCCCAACCTCCTCCCTTCTCTCCCCTCTCCCCCGGGTCCTCCTCGCTTTTCCGGCCAATGTCCGGGCCGTGTTGCGCCTCGCTGGCCCTCGCAATGCAGCACCGCTGCACTCCGTTCCGCTGCGCTTGACGTTTGCCGCGTGAGGCTCATCGCGTGAGGGCTCCTCCCGCTGCTGCGCCAGCGGGAGACGAGCGTGGCGTCTCGCACAGGCCGTGGAGTTGCGCGCATCGTCCCACCATTCGCATGCGGATAGCGGCCTGCGCACACCAATTCCACCTCATCCCGCCTCTGTCCGCGCCGTGGGCCGCCGCGCGCTGCCAGTATCGAGTGTGGAATCTCCTCCGTGGCAGAGCCATGCGCAACGCCCACTGGTGTCTCACTAACCCGCGCCTCCGACCCGCCGGCCTCCCTCCCACCCTTCGCCCGCCGTCACCTTCGCACTCCCCCTCTTCTCACTTGCCCAATTCTCCTGTCTCCGTGCCGTCGCCATCGTCGCGCCACCTTCCCCACCAGTAGCCGCCGCGCAGGCTGCAATTTTTTTCACTAGTAGCCTTGCAGCCGCGTGCAACGCATCGCATCGCATCGCATCGCATGCACGTAGCGCTGCGGTGGTTGCGTGTCAGCGCTCCAACGTCCTGTGGAGTGGTACACCAGCTCGTGAAGTGAGCTTTGTGCTGTGGAATTCGTCTCGCTT
>SZWC01005017.1:105243-130838 GCA_023375785.1 Penium margaritaceum | reverse complement strand
AACATACTTCTTGGCTATCGCGTTGCTGAGGAATGACATTACAATATCATTTCGATCCATCCAAGCCTCATGCTCAGATGTGCCTTCCGCGGGAACCTGCTCCTCTCCCTTCAGTAGCTTGATGAAGCCGCGCACTTTCATCGCCAGCTCAAACTGCCATCTCCAAAGGGGGAAGTCAATCCCCTCGAAAATGGGGATTCCTCCCAGGGGTCCAAGACCTTGCGGCAGTGACATAGCACTCACATTTGCTCCAGTGGTCTGCCCTGTGGTAGCCACTGTTGAGCTTGAGGACTGCCCTGCGGCAGCCCCCACTCCTCCCGATGGGTCAACCATTTTTGTTGCCCTTGTCTGCTTCCCACGTCTCTGCTGCGTTGAGGCCGATGTAGGCTGATGTTAGCTGATGTCTGCTACCGGTTTTAGGATGCAGATCCGTTGCTTACCCCTCCAGCCGATGTTCACCTGCAGACAGAGAATATATCTACACCAACACACCCAGGGTCTTGCCACCAAGGGCAGAGCTTGTCCTGGTTGGGACTCAAGGGTCGTGCCTCCAAGGGCAGAGCTTTTCCTTGGTCCCTGTGTGCTGAATGCAGACTAAGCCGTTGAAGTTGATGAAGCTGATGGAGCTGATGGAGCTGATGGAGCCAGCGTGTGCACCTGGAGAGAGCGTACCAGAGTTGAGCGAAGCGTGCCTTACAACTGGTCAGTGTGGGCCCATAACCCTTTGTCAACCGGCCTGAGGCAAACGGACTAGAAAACAGGGCCGACACAATAGCACCTGCCGTCCGCTCCTAGCATTTCAGCTAGGAGAAGATATCACCCTCAGGATCACGGTTCCACACTGAGCAGTTCCTAGGCAATCACTTGCTAGCAACTGTGTCCACTTAACACTTGGTCACTTTCGCGCGAGGTGCTAGTCAAAGACTAACTCCTGGGGCTTAGACCAACCAGTGTCTTCTTTATACTGTTCCTTAGTTGGACAACTCTGTGAGGAGCATCTAAGGCCAGATTGTGTAATTAGAATGAGGAATGAGCCTGGTACATATAGTCCNTCAGGATCACGGTTCCACACTGAGCAGTTCCTAGGCAATCACTTGCTAGCAACTGTGTCCACTTAACACTTGGTCACTTTCGCGCGAGGTGCTAGTCAAAGACTAACTCCTGGGGCTTAGACCAACCAGTGTCTTCTTTATACTGTTCCTTAGTTGGACAACTCTGTGAGGAGCATCTAAGGCCAGATTGTGTAATTAGAATGAGGAATGAGCCTGGTACATATAGTCCTAGGCCTGGCTTCTAAGGTGTGTGGGCAGTGACACTTTTGGGGTGGTCACTCCAAACCACCTCACCAGTCCGCCAATTGGCGCATCCACTGACCGCCAAGTGGCGCACTCTCCTCATGCATGGAGAAATGTCTAAGAAACTTCCCCTGTGCTAGAAGGTCAAAAAACCTCCTGCGCACATCAAGGCTCGATCGCAGGACCTGTTGTCCCTAAGTCCAACATGCTATCCGTTGCGCTACACTTCTGGTGTCTCGCTTGGACTTGTACCACGAACAAGGTTTGGGGGACTTACTCCAAGGGAGCAGTGCATGCCCAACCTGTCCGTCAACCCATAGCAGTGGCCATGGGGCATAGAAGAACAACACCTTGCACAACTCTGGCACAACTCTGGCACAACTCTGGTACAACTCTGGCACGAATCTGGCACAACTCAGGCACAACTCTGGCACAACTTTGGCAAAACTCTGGCACACGTCTGGCACAGTTCTAGCACGACTCTGGCACAACTCTGGCACAACTCTAGCACAACTCTGGCACAACTCTGGCACAACTTTGGCACAACTCTAGCACAACTGTGGCACAACTCTGGCACAACTATGGGACATGTAACGAGGTGTCCTCTTTTTTCTGGCATATTCGGGGCCTCACCCACGATTTGGGGACACTCAGGGCATTTTCCGTTTTTCGGAAATATGCCAGGAGGTCTGGCTCGACCCCGACGGCTCGCAACAGCGAGGAGGAGGAGGAGCAAGCGAGCGAGCTTGTGAGAGAGCGCCGGCGTGGGGGTCACGCCGGCGCTAGGGGGCTGTTTTGCACGCAACCCCCACTCGGTGTTCCGTAACCACCACGCGAGGGTGGCTTTCGCCCCCTCCGCGAATAGCGTAACGGATACGCTATCTGCCGAGGGGAGTGCGTCGACGGGAGCTCCCGGCAACAGTCGCGGTCAACGGCGACAGCAGAACGGTGGCTGCGACCGTGCGAAGGTCGTAGCACTCCCGGTGGCGTACGCAACACGGTGACCACACCCACCGCCAGGAGGCATACGGGAGCAACGAGGCGGCTCGCCGAAAGACAAGATCAACCGTCGATCTCGACGATCGACGGCCGGGGACTTCTCGCACTAGGCATTAGGTGCAAGTAGAGCACCAGGTTCAGGTGCAAGCAGAGCACCGGGTTTAGGTGCAAGTAGCTTGTTGTAGCAAGCTTGGAAAGTTGTAGGCTGAAGCCTGGGCTAGCCAGCCGGACAGTATAAATACCCTGTACTCAGTTCAATCTCATGAACCTGTGTTTTCCAGCTCTGGTCTCCAAAAATCTCCAAGTCTATCTTTCCGCTGCGACTGTGCTCTCCACACACGAAGGCTAAATCTCCAGAGTGCACCCACTCTCACATCTGGTATCAAAGCTAGAGCCACGCGTTGGGCGAAAGCGCTGCCGGGGCTCGCGAAAATTCAAGGAGCGAAGGCACGGACTACGCCGGAGAACGTCGAGGCTGATCGAGAGGGTGATTGCTGGACCAGACTTCGAAGCCAACGCACGAGCCAACCTCTGGAAAACGTTTCTACATTTCTAGAGCGTCTACATGGCCTACCGTACATGCGCGGGAGACGACGGGTGACTCCCACGCACTTCGAAGACCTCAGATTTTCGTCCTGGACTGCCGAATTGCTGCCGTAAAAATTTTTGAATATTGCCAAAACGCTGCCAAATTTCTTGAAGGATCTCCAGTGGCTAAAATCTATCTAGAGCCATGGAGCAGGCCGTGCAGCAGATCGTAGAGCAGATGGGAGCCCTCAAGCTGGAGAACGAGCGGCTCAATCGGCAGATGGCTGATCTACAGGACGGGACTGGCGCTGGACAGGTTGGGGCGGCCCGGTCAAGGAGTCCGCCGAGACCAAAGCCAAAGGCTCCGGAAGCGTTCAATCCCTCTGTCAAGGGAGCGAGCGTTCAGACCTGGTTGTTCGCAATGAACAGCTACTTTGGGGCTCTGGGTCACCCTCCAGAGGACGATGCTGTGCGTGTGTCATTCACGGTAATACTCCTACGCGGAGCAGCATTGGAGTGGTGGAGGCAGCTGAATTTGCTGGCCACTCCAGGTGGAGGTGGGAACCCAACTGTGCAACATGCCGTGTTGTGGCAGCCAGGCGCGGGGCAAGCTGAAGCTCGCGTGCCAACGACATGGGAGCAGTTCGAGCAAGCCATCAGAGATCGATTTGATCTCCTGAACGCCTCCAACGACATGGTCGCGTGCAACAAGCTGAAGCAGCTGAAGCAGATCGGCTCGGTGCAGGAGTACACACGCCGTTTCTTGGCGTTGTGCTCAGAGATCGATGACATGAGCGAGCCGGAGATGGCAGACAAGTACCATGACGGTTTGAAGGCAGAAATTCAGTGCACGCTGGCACTTAGTGGAATCACGGAGTTCCAGGCGATGGTAGCCACTGCTGAGCGCGTTGACGCGCTACGCTACCATCGAGGGGGTTTCCGTGAGAAGCAAGAGAATTTTCAGCGTCGAGCACAGCACCAACAAGCTGACCCCATGGAAATCGACGCAGTGCAAGGAGGCCAGCAGCAGAGCAAACCGCGTGGTGGGAACTGCTGGATCTGCGGGAAGCCTGGGCACCACAAGAAGGACTGCAAGAAGAAGCAGCAAGGAAACGGCAACCAGGAGTGAGTGGCGGGCGGCCATCTGCTCGGAAAGCTTCGTCCGCATCAGTGAACACCAGTCCCGAAAGTCCTTCGAAAACTAGGGAGCTGCCAAGTGTATTGCTGCGGAGCGAAGAAAGCGGGAGCGTTCCGGGGATCCTCCTGAAAGCCGAAATTTTATCGGCTGGATCTGCGGACGGCGAGGGGCGCCATACTCGCCGGCAGATTAAAGCATTGCTCGATTGCGGCGCGTTGCACTCATTCTTCAGCGACGAGCTTGCAAAGAGGTTAGGGCTTGCACGGCTACCGGAGAAGCCAACTACGGCCAAGTTGGTGCAAGGGGAGCTGGAGTGCGGACTGCCTCTGAAGCCTCTGAGGATCCGTCTGAGCAAGCTGTAGTGCGATGTGAACTTTCGCACGTGCCCGATGGACACCTACGACGCCATTTTGGGGCGTGATTGGCTGCACCGGTGGAATCCTGTTATGGATTGGGTGCGCAACCAGGTGAAAGTGAAGAAATGCGGAGAGCAAATTATTTTGCCGTTATGGGTAGAGGAGAAGGACTCCAAGGCAGGCAAGGTGCCGCAGTTGAGTTACGTGCAGCTGAAGCGCTGTCAGCGCAAGGGGGACCAAGTGTACCTTGTGTGGATGCGGCAAAAGGTAGCAGCTGAAGAGGTGGAAGTGTTGGCAGCAGAGACAAAGCAACCGGAGGAAGAGCAACAGAAAGCACCTGTAGCAGAGCTGTCGGAAGGCGTCAAGGGAGTGTTGGACAGCTATAGTGACGTGTTTCCTGCTGAGCTGCCAAACGGTTTACCACCGAAGCGGGACATCGACCACAAAATTGATCTGGTTCCGGGGGTAACTCCAACGGTACGAGCTGCTTATTGTATGAGCGATAATAAGCTGGGTGAGCTGAAGAAGCAGTTGGAGGAGCTGACGGAGTAGGGGTTCATCAGACCGTCGGTGTCACCTTACACTGCACCAGTCCTCTTTGTGAAGAAAACGATAGGGGAGCTGCGGATGTGCGTGGACTATCGCACACTGAAAAACGTAACGATCAAGAACCGGTACCCACTGCCAAGGGTCGAGGAGCTGTTTGACCAGCTGTGGGGAGCGCAGTTCTTCTGCAAGATTGACTTGCACTCGGGGTACCATCAGATCCGGATTGCGGAGCAGGATGTGGAGAAGACGGTGATCTGGACAAGGTACGGTCATTTCGAGTACCTCGTGATGCCGTTTGGGTTAACCAACGCTCCTGCAACGTTCATGAGCCTCATGAACAGGATCTTCCACCCTCACTTGGACCAGTTCTTGGTGGTGTTCCTCGACGACATCCTCATCTACTCCCGAACTCTGGAAGAGCATGAGCAACATCTTTGGCAGGTGTTGGAAATTCTTTGGAGAGAGAAGTTGTTTACAAAGCTCTCCAAGTGTGAGTTCGAGAAAAGGGAGGTGGAGTTCCTTGGGCACATCGTCAGTGGCAAGGGTCTCCGCATGGACCCAAAAAAGGTGGAAGCAGTGAAGTAGTGGCCGACACCAAAGTGCGTACGTGACATCCAGGTATTCTTGGGGTTTGTCAACTACTACCGGAAATTCATTCGGGAGTACGCAGAAAAGGGTGCGCCGCTGACTCAGCTGCTAAGGAAGGATCACCAGTTGGAATGGGGTGATCAGGAGCAGGAGAGCTTCGAGGAGCTCAAGACTTCTATGTGTGATGCTCCGGTCCTGGTGCATCCAGATTCATCCAAGGAGTACGTCATGGCGACGGACGCAAGCGACCATGCCATTGGGGCAGTGCTTATGCAAGATCACGGGAAAGGGCCGCGGCCGATTGCGTACGTGTCTCGCAAATTGCGAGGTGCAGAGCTGAACTACGCAATCCATGAAAAGGAGATGCTGGCGGTGATCCATGCGTTCAAGCACTGGAGGTGCTACCTCGAGTCGCGGCGCTGCGTGGTCTTCGCGGACTATTACGCCCTGAAGTACCTGAAGACGCAGCCGAACCTTAGTCGCCGACAAAGTCACTGGATGGAGTTCTTCGAAGGGAGTTTTGACTACGAGATCTAGTACAAGCCTGGGAAGGTGAACCCGGCAGATCCTCTGTCGCGGAGGCCGGACTTGAGCCTCAATGCCATCTCAGTGCTGATGGGATCTCCAGTCATCATAGCCTGTTCAAGCACGGCTATGGCATGGACAGTGAGTTCACGGGTGGTGCGCTGAAAGACGCCACGTGGGATGGAGTGTATTGGCGAAGGGGTCAAGAGCGGAGGATTGTCGTGCCGGACTATGCGCCATTGAAGCAGTTGTTGCTGAAGGAGGCGCATGACACCCACTATTCGGGTCATTTCGGCTTCCACAAGACGTTGAAAGCCTTGACACGCCAATACTGGTGGTCGTCAATGGTGACTGATTGCAAGAGGTTTGTGAGCAGCTGCGATGTGTGCCAACGCATCAAGGCGTGGAGGACCAAGCCACCAGGGAAGCTGCAGCCATTGCCTGTACCAGAGAGGCCATGGACAGACATCTCGCTTGACTTCATTGGCGGGCTACCTGTGACGCAGCAAGGCAACAACACGGTGTTGGTGGTGGTGGACCGGTTCTCCAAGATGGCACACTTCATCGCATGTCCTCAGAGCATCACAGCTGCCGGGACAGCTCAACTCCTTCTCAATCATGTCATCAAGCTGCATGGAGTGCCGCAGTCGGTGGTCTCAGATCGTGATCCACGCTTCACTTCGGGATTCTGGAGAGATCTCATGGAGAAGCTGGGCACGCGAGTGCAGCTGACCACAGCATACCACCCACAGAGCGATGGACAGACAGAGCGCACGAACCAGACATTAGAGCAGCTGCTGCGGAGCATGGTCCCACCGGATGGAGAGGGTTGGGAGGAGAAGCTCGGAGTGGCAGAGTTTGCCTACAACTCAGCGGTGTCAGCATCAACAGGAAAGTCACCGTTTGAGGTGGTCTACGGCCACCAGCCACTGAGCCCAGCCGCCCTTGCTACGGCAACATCTCTTCCGGCTGTGTAGCAGATTGGTGAAAGCTTTGCCACCACTTGGGACGTGGTGCGGCAACGGCTGTTGAAGGCACAAAGGCAGCAGAAGTAGCAGGCTGATAAGCATCGCTCTGCAGAGGAGTTCCAAGTGGGAGATCAAGTGATGCTGAACTCTGCTAACCTGCAGCTGATGGGAGTTGGGAGTCCCAAACTCAAGCCGCGATGGGTGGGTCTATTCCGCATTCTAGAGAAGCGGTCGGCTGTTTCATACAAGCTGGAGCTGCCAGCTCACTACACCATTCATTCGGCGTTTCACAACTCCCTGCTTCGTGCCTATTGCGACCCGAACACCTTCTTCCAGGGTCGCGGGACAGCTCCACCTCCTACTGTTCGGTTGAAGGAACTGAGGAGTTTGAGGTGGAGAAAATCCTGGCGGACCGCCAGAGGGGACGACGGCGTGAGTTTCTGGTGCAGTGGAAGGGGTACCCGGCTCAGCATAACTCATGGGAACCAGAGGCCAACTTCCATGTCGGGGGTACCAACACTGTTCTCCAGGAGTATCTCAGGCGCGCCGGGACGTCGCACCTCCGACGGGAGGGGTGAATGTAACGAGATGCCCTCTTTTTTCTGGCATATTCGGGGCCTCACCCACGATTTGGGGACACTCAGGGCATTTGCCGTTTTTCAGAAATATGCCAGGAGGTCTGGCTCGACCCCGACGGCTCGCAACAGCGAGGAGGAGGAGGAGCAAGCGAGCGAGCGCGTGAGCGAGCGCCGACGTGGGGGTAACGCTGGCGCTAGGGGGCTGTTTCGCACACAACCCCCACGCGGCGTTCCGTAACCGCCACGCGAGGGTGGCTTTCGCCCCCTCGGCGAATAGCGTAACGGATACGCTATCCGCCGAGGGGAGTGCGCCGACGGGAGCTCCCGGCAACAGCCGCGGTCAACGGCGACAGCAGAACGGTGGCTGCGATCGTGCGACGGTCGCAGCACTCGCGGTGGCGTGCGCAACATGGTGACCACACCCACCGCCGGGAGGCATTCGGGAGCAACGAGGCGGCTCGTCGAAAGACAAGATCAATCCTCGATCTCGACGATCGACAGCCGGGGACTTCTCGCACTAGGCATTAGGTGCAAGTAGAGCACCAGGTTCAGGTGCAAGTAGAACACCGTGTTTAGGTGCAAGTAGCTTATTGTAGCAAGCTAGGAAGCAGTAGGCTGAGGCCTGGGCTAGCCAGCCGGACAATGTAAATACCTTGTACTCAGTTCAGGCTCATAAACCTATATTTTCCAGCTCTGGTCTCCAGAAATCTCCAAGTCTATCTTTCCGCTGCAACTGTGCTCTCCACACACAAAGGCTAAATCTCCAGAGAGCACCCGCTCTCACAGGACAACTATCGCACAACTCTTGCACAACTCTAGCACAACTCTGGCACAACTCTGGCATAACTCTAGCAAAACTCCGGCACAGCCATGGCGCAACTCTGGTACAACTCTGGCACAACTCTGGCACAACTCTGGCCCAACTCTGGCACAACTCTAGCACAACTTTGGCACAACTCTGGCACAACTCTCGCACAATTCTGGCACAACTCCAGCACAACGCTAGCACAACTGTGGCATAACTTTGGCACAACTTTGGCACAACTTTGGCAGAACTTTGGCACATCTCTGGTACAACTTTGGCACAACTCTGGTACAACTCTGGCACGAATCTCGCACAACTGTGGCACAACTCTCGCACAACTCTAGCCCAACTCTAGGATAACTTTGGCACAACTCTGGCAGAACTCTGGCACAACTCTGGCACAACTCCGCCACAATTCTGGCACAACTCTAGCACAACTCTAGCACAAGTCAGGCATAACTATGGCACAACTCTGGCACAATTGTGGCACAACACAAGCAAAGCTCTGGCAAGTATAGAAAATGACAAATATGTAAAATAACAAATATAGAAAATGACAAACATGAAAAATAACAAATATGTAAAATGACAAATATGTAAAATGAGAAATACATAAAATGAAGAATATGTTAAATGACAAATATGTAAAATGACAAATATATAAAATTACTATGTGAAATGACAAATATATCAAATGACAAATATGTATGTAAAACGAAAAATATGTAAAATGACAAATATGTAAAATGACAAATATGTAAAAATACAAATGTATATAATGACAAATATGTAAAATGACAAATATGTAAAATGACAAATATGTAAAGTGACAAAGAAATCAAATGAGAAATATGTAAATTGAAAAATATGAAAATGACAAATATGTAAAATAACAAATAAGTAAAATGAAATATATATAAAATGACAAATATGTAAAATGACAATCATGCAAAATAACAACTATGTAAAATGCCAAACATGTAAAATGACAAATATGTAAAATGAAAAATTTATAAAATGACAAACATGTAAAATGAAAAATATGTAAAATGGAAAATATGTAAAATGAAAAATATATAAAATGAAAAATATGTAAAATGAAAAATATGTAAAATGACAAATATGTAAAACGACATATATGGAAGATGACAAATGTATGAAATGACAAATATGTAGAACGAAAAATATGTAAAATGACAAATATGTAAAATGAAGAATATGTAAAATGATAAATACGTAAATAGAAAAATATGTAAAATGATAAATATGTAAAATGACAAGTATGTAAAATGACAAATATGTAAAATGACAAATATGTAAACTGCCAAATATGTAAAATGACAAACATGTAAAATGACAAATATGTAAAATGACAAATATGTAAAATGACAAATATGTAAAATGAAAAATATATAAAATGACAAATATCTAAAATGGCAAATATGTAGAATCACAAATATGTAAATTGACATAGATAGGAAATCACAAATATGTAAAATGAAAAATATGTAAAATGACAAATGTGTAAAATGACAAATATGTAAATGACAAATATATAAAATGACAAATATGTAAAATGAAAAATATCTAAAATGACAAACATGTAGATTGACAAATATTTAAAATGAAAAATATGTTAAATGAAAAATATGTAAAATAATAGATATGTATAGTGACAATTACGTAAAATGACAAATATGTGAAATGACAAATATGAACAATTAAGAATATATAAAATGATAAATATGAGAAATGACAAATATGTAAAATGAAAAACATGTAAAATGACAACTATGTAAAATGACAAATAAGTAAAATGCCAAATTGTGAAATGATAAATATATGAAATGAAAAATATGTACAATGACAAAAATACATACTGAAAAATATGTAAAATGACAATTATGTAAATTAACAAATATGTAACATGACAAATATGTAAAGTGAAAATATGTAAAATGACAAATACGTTAAATGACAAATATGTAAAATGATAAATATGTAAAATGAAAAATATGTAAAAGGACAAATATGTGAAATAACAAATATGAAAGATAAAAAATATGTCAAATGAAAAGTATGTAAAATAACAAATATGTAAAATGACAAACATGTAAAATGACAAATATGTAAAATGACATATTTATTGAATGACAAACATATAAAATGACGAATATGTAGACTGAAAAATATGTAAAATGATAAATATGTAAAATGACATATATGTAAAAAAACAAATGTATAAAATGAAAAACATGTAAAGCAAAAAATATGTAAAATGACCAATATGTAGAATGACAAATATGTAAAATTACATGTATATAAAATGACAAATATGGAAAATGACAAATATCTAAAATGACAAAAATGTAAAGTGAGAAATACATCAAATGAAAAACATGTAAAATGACAAATATGTTACATGAAAAATATGTAAATTTACAAATATGTAAAATGACAAAAATGTAGATTAACAAATATGTAAAATGACAAATATATCAAATGTCAAATATGTAAAATGACAACTATGTCAAATAACAAATATGTAAAATGATAAATATGTAAAATGACAAATTTGTAAAACTACAAATTTATAAAATGACAAACATGTAAAATGAAAAATATGTAAAATGAGAAAAACATAAAATGACAAATATGTAAAATGACAGATATGTAAAATGATTTATATGTGAAATGACAAATATATAAAGTGACAAATATGTAAAATGATTTTTGTGGAAAATGATAAATATGTAAAATGACAAATATGTAAAATGACAAATATGTAAAATGACAAATATGTAAACTGCCAAATATGTAAAATGACAAATATGTAAAATGACAAATATGTAAAATGACAAATATGTAAAATTACAAATATATAAAATCACAAATATGTAAAATGACAAATATGTAGAATGACAAATATGCAAAATGACAAATATATGAAATGAAAATATGTAAAATGACAAATACATCAAATGACAAATATGTAAAATGACAAATATATATCATAACAAATATGTGAAATGACAAATAAATAACATGACAAATATGGAAAATGACAACTATGTAAAATAACAAATAGATGAAATGACAAACATGTAAAATGACAAATATGTAAAATGAAAAATATGTAAAATGACGAAGATATAAAATGAAAATTATATTAAAAGAGAAATATGAAAAATAACAAATATGTAAATTGACAAATATGTACAATGACAAATATTTACAATAAAGAACTATGGAAATTACAAACATGTAATGTGACAAATATAGAGATCGACAAAGATATAAAATGAAAAATATGTAAAATGACAAATATGTAAAATGACAAATATGTACAATGAATAATATGTAAAATGAAAAATATGTAGAATCAAAAATATATAAATTGACAAATATGTAGAATGACAAAAATGTGGAGTAACAAATATATAAAATGATGAATATGTAAAATGACAAATATATAAAATGACAAATATGTAAAATGAAAAATATGTAAAATACCAAATATGTAAAGTGACAAATATAAAAAAAACTATGTTACATGAAAAATATGGAAAATAACACATGTGAATGAACAAATATGTAAAATGACAATTATGTAAAATGACAAATATTTAAAATGACAAACATGTAAAATGAAATATACATCAAATGAGAACCATGTAAAATGACAAATATATATCATAACAAATATCTGAAATGACTAATAAATAAAATGAAAAATTTGGAAAATGATAATTATGTAAAATAACAAATATGTAAAATGAGAAACATGTAGAATGACAAATATGTAAAATGACAAATATGTAAAATGATGAAGATATAAGATGAACATTATATTAAAAGAAGAATATGTAAAATAACAATTATGTAAATTGACAAACATGTACAATGACAAATATTTACAATAAAGATAAATGGAAATGACAAATATGTAATATGACAAATATAGAAATCGATAAAGATGTAAAATGAGAAATATGTAAAATGACAAATATGTACAATGAAAAATATGTAAAATAACAAATATATAAAATGAAAAATACATAAATTGACAAATATGTAAAATGACAAATATGTAGAATGACAAATATATAAAATGATGAATATGTAAAATGACAAGTATATAAAATACCAAATATGTAAAGGGAAAAATATATAAAATAAAAATTATGTAGAATGAAAATTATGGAATAAAATACCAAATATGCAAATTGACAAATATGTAAAATGAGAAATATTTAAATGTACAAGTATGTAAAATGACAAATATTGAAATTGACAAAGATGTAAATGACAAATATGTTAAATGTCAAGTATGTAAATTGACATACATGTAAAATGACAAATATGTAAAATGAAAAATATGTAAAATGACAAATATGAAAAATGACAAATATGTAAAATGACAAATATATGTAATGACAAATACATAAAATGACAAATATGTGAAATGAAACACATGTAAATCGACAAATATGTAATATGAATAATATAAAAAATGATAAATATGTACAATAACAAATATAGAAAATGACAAACATGTAAAATGACAAATATATAAACTGACAAACATGTAAAATGAGAAATATGTGAGATGACAAATATGTAGAATGAGAAATATATAAAATGACAAATATGTAAAAGGACAAATATTTAATATGAAAAATATGTAAAATGACATATATGTAAAATGGCACATATATATAATTACAAATGTATAAAATGACAAATATGAAAAATGACGAATATGTAAAATGACAAATATGTTGAATGACACATGTAAATTGAAAAACATGTAAAATTACAAATATGCAAAATAGCAAATATGTAAATTGACAAATATACAAAATGACAAATATGTCAAATGACAATGATGTAAAATAACAAACATGTTAACTCACAAATAGGTAAAACGACAAATTTTTAAACTGACAAACATGAAAAATGACAAATATGTAAATTGAAAAATATGTAAAATGAAAAATATATAAAATGAAAAATATGAAAAATGACGAATATGTGAAATGAAAAAAATGTAAAATGACATATATGTAAAATGACAAATATATAACATAATAGATAAGTAAAACGAAAAAATATAAAATGAAAACATGTAAAATGAAAAATATGTAAAATGAAAAATATGTAAAATGATACATATGTAAAATGAAAAATATCTACAATGATAAATATGTAAAAAGACAAATATATAGAATTAAAAATATATGATGAAAGATATGTAAAATGACAATGATGTACAATGACAAATATGTAAAATGCCAAATATGTAAAATGACAAATATGTAATGTGACAAATGTGTAAAATGACAAATATAAAAAATGACAAATATGTAAAATGACAAATAGCTAAAATAAAAAATACATCAAATGACAAATATGTAAAATGACAAATGTATAAAACAACAAATATGTAAAATGGCAAATGTGTAAAATGACAAATATGTAAAATGACAAATATGTGAAATGACAAACATGTCAGATAAAAAATATTTAAAATGATGAACATGTAAAATGACAAATATGTAAAATGACAAATATATAAAATGACAAACATGTAAAATGACAAATATGTAAAATGACATGTAAAATAAGAAATATATGATATGACAGATATGTAAAATGACATATATGTCAAATGAGACATACATAAAATGAAAAATATGTAAAAACCAAACATATGTAAAAAGAAAAATATGTAAAATGAAAAATATGGAAAATGAAAAATATGTAAAATGATAAACATGTAAAATGAACAATATGTAGAATGAAAAATATGTCAAATGACAAATGCATAAAATTACAAATATATAATGACGAATATGTAAAATTACAAATATCTATAATGACAAATATGTAAAAGGACAAATATGTAATATGCCAAATATGTAAAATGACAAATATGTAAAATGCCAAATATGTAAAATTACAAATATATAAAATAACAAATATGTAAAATGACAAATAGCTAAAATGACAAATATATCAAATGACATATGAAAAATGACATATATATATTTTTAAAAATATGTAGAATGACAAATATGTAAAATGACAAATATGTAAAATGACAAAAATTTAAAACGCCAAATATGTAAAATGACAAATATGTAAAATGACAGATATTTAAAATGAAAAATATCTAAAATAAAAAATATGTAAAATCACAAATAGCTAAAATGACAAATCGATAAAATGACAAATATATAACATGACAAATATATAAGATTACAAATATTTAAAATGAAAGATATGTAAAATGACAAATATGTAAAATGACACTTGTATAAAATGACAAATATTTGAAATGACAAATATGTGAACTGACATATATGTAAAATGACAAATATATATAATAACAAATATGTAAAACGAAAAATATGAAAAATGAAAAATATATAAAATGACAAATATGTAAAATGACAAATATGTAAAATAAAAAATATGCAAAATGATAAATATGTAAAGTGACAAATATGTAGAATAACAAATAGCTAAAATGACAAATATCTACAATGACAAATATGAAAAATGACAAATATATAAAATAACAAATATGTAAAATGACAAATATGTAAAATGACAAATATGTAAAATGACAAATATGTAAAATGCCAAATATGTAAAACGACAAATATGTAAAATGAAAAATATGTAAAATGACAAATATGTAAAATGACAAATATGTGAAATGAAAATTTTGTTAAATGATAAACATGTAAAATGACAAATATATAAAATGAAAAATATTTGAAATAACGAATATATAAAATTTAAAACATATAAAATGACAAATATGTAAAATGACAAATATGTAAAATGACAAATATGTAAATGAAAAATATGTAAAATGACAAAAATTCAAGCTGAAAAAGATGTAAAATGACAAATATGGAAAATTACAATAATATAAGTTGACAAATATGTAAAATGACAAACATTTAAAATGAAAACAATGTAAAATGACAAATATGTTAAGTGACAAAAATGCAGAATGATAAATACATAAAATGCAAAATATGTAAAATGACAAATATGAAAGATAAAAATTATGTAAAATGACAAATATGTAAAATGACAAATATGTAGAATGACAAATATGTTAAATGACAAATATGTAAAATGACAAATATATAAAATGAAAAGTATGTAAAATGACAACAATGTTAATTATTAAATATGTAAAATGACAAACATGTAAAATGACAAATATGTAAGATGACAAGTTTATAAAATGACAAACATTTAAAATGACATATATGTAAAATGACGAATATTTAAAACTACAAATATGTAAAATGAACAATATGTAAAATAAGAAATATGTTAGATAAAAAATATGTAAAATGACAAATAGGTAAAATGACAAATAGGTAAAATGACAAACATGTAAAATGACATATATGTAAAATGACAAATATGGAAAATGATAAATATGAAAAATTAAAAATATGTAAAATGAAAAATATGTAGAATGATAAATATAGAAAATGACAAATATATAAAATGACAAATATGTAAAATGAAAAATATATAAAATGACAAATATGTAAAATGACAAATATGAAAAATGTGTAAAATGATGGATATGTTAAATAACAAATATCTAAAATTAAAAATATATAATGACAAATATGGAATATGACAAATATGTAAAATGACAAACATGTAAAATGACATATATGTAAAATGACAAATATGGAAAATGATAAATATGAAAAATTAAAAATATGTAAAATGAAAAATATGTAGAATGATAAATATAGAAAATGACAAATATATAAAATGACAAATATGTAAAATGACAAATATGAAAAATGTGTAAAATGATGGATATGTTAAATAACAAATATCTAAAATTAAAAATATATAATGACAAATATGGAATATGACAAATATGTAAAATGACAAACATGTAAAATGCCAAATATGTAAAATGACAAATATGTAACATTAAAAATATGTAAAATGACAAATACATAAAATCACAAATATGTGAAATGATTAATAGCTAAAATGACAAACATGTAAAATGCCAAATATGTAAAATGACAAATATGTAACATTAAAAATATGTAAAATGACAAATACATAAAATCACAAATATGTGAAATGATTAATAGCTAAAATGACAAACATATGTAATGAAAAATATGTAAAATGACAAATATTTGAAACACAAATATGAAAATTGAGAAAAGTGTACAATGACAAATATGTAAAATGCCAAATATATAAAATGACAAATATGTAAAATGACATATATGTAAAATTACAAATATATCAAATGACAAATATGTAAAATGACAATTAGCTAGAATGACAAGTATATTAAATGACAAATATGTAAAATGACAAATACATAAAATGACAAATGTGTAATATGACCAATATGTAAAATGACAAATATATGAAATAACAAATATGTAAAATGACAAATATGTAAAATGACAACGATGTAAAATGACAAATACGTAAATTGACATGGATGTAAATTAACAAGTATATAAAATGACATATATGTAAAATGACAAATATGTAAAATGACAAATATGTAAAATGCCAAATATGTAAAATGACAAAAATGTAAAATGACAAATATGTAAAATGACAAATGTGTAGAATGACAAATAGCTAAAATGATAAATTTTATAAAATGACAAATATGGAAAATTACAAATATATAAAATAACAAATATGTAAAATGACAAATATGTAAAATGACAAATATGTAAAATGAAAAATATGTAAACTGGCAAATATGTACAATGACAAATAGCTAAAATGACAAGAATATACAATGACAAATATTTAAAATGACAAATATTAAATATCAAATATGTAAAATGACAGATATGTAAAATGAAAAATATGTAAAATGACAAATATGGAAAATGAAAAAAATGTAAAATGACAAATATGTAAAATTCCAGATATGTAAAATGACAAATACGTAAAATGACAAATATGTCAAATGCCAAATATGTGAAATGACAAATAAGTAAAATGACAAATATGTAAAATGACAAATATGTAGAATGACAAATAGCTAAAATGACAAATACATCAAATGACAAATATATATAATGACAAATATATAGAATAACAAATATGTAAAATGACAAATATGTAAAATGACAAATATGTAAAATGAAAAATATGTAAAATTACAAATATATAAAAGGACAAATTCGTAAAATTACAAATATGTAAAATGAAAAATATGTAAAATGACAAACATGTAAACTGACCAACATGTAAATTGACATAGATGTAAAATGACAAATATGTACAATAACAAATATATAAAATAACAAATGTGTAAAATGACAAATAAGTAAAACTACAAATATGTAAAATGACAAATATGTAAATTCACAAATATGTAAAATGACTAATATGTAAAATTAAAAATATGCAAAATTACAAATTCATAAAAGGACAAATATGTAAAATGACAAATAGCTAGAATGACAAATATATAAAATAACAAATATGCAAAAGGACAAATACATAAAATGACAACTGTGTAAAATGAGAAATATGTAAATTGACAAATATGTAAAATAACAAATATGTAAAATGACAAATATGTAAAATGACAAATATGAAAAATGACCAATATGTAAATTGACATAGATGTAAAATGACAAATATATAAAATGACAAATATGTAAAATGAAAAATATGTGAAATGACAAATATGTTAAATGACAAATACGTAAAATGCCAAATATGTAAAATGACAAATATGTAAAATGAAAAATATGCAAAATGACAAATATGTAAAATGACAAATATATAAAATGACAAGTATGTAAAACGACAAATAGTCTAAATAAAAAATATATAAATGACAATATGTAAAATGACAAATATATGAAATTAGAAAGATGTAAAATGACAAATATGTAAAATGACAAACATGTAAAATGACAAATATGTAAAATGCCAAATATGTAAAATGACTAATATGTAAAATGACAAATATGTAATATGACAAATATATAAAATAACAAATATGTAAAATGACAAAAATACAAACTGACAAATATGTAAAATGACAAATATGTAAAATGGAAAATATGTAAAATAACAATTATGAAATTGACAAATATGTAAAATGAAAAATATGTAAAATAAAAAATATGTAAATTTACAAATAAGCAAAATGCCAAATATGTAAAATGATTAATATATAAAATGAAAAATATGTAAAATGAAAAATTGTAAAATGACAAATATGAAAGATGAAAAATATGTAAAATGACAGATACATAAAATGACAAATATGTATAATAACAAATATGTAAACTGACAAATATGTATAAAAACAAATATGTAAAATGACAAATATGTAAAATGACAAATAGGTAAAATGACAAAATTCAAAAATGACAATCATTTAAAATGAAAAATATGTAAAAAGATAAATATGAAAAATGACAAATATGTAAAATACGAAATATATAAAATGAAGAATATGAAAAAAGATAAATATTAAAAATGACAAATATGTAAAATGACATATATGTAAAATGACAAAAATATTAAATGAAAAATATGAAATGTTAAATATGTTAAATGAAAAATATGTAAAAAGAAAAATAAGTAAAATGAAAAATTTGTAAAATGATAAATATCTAAAATGACAAATATATAACATTACAAATATAAAATGACAAATATGTTATATGACAAACATTTAAAATGACAAATATGTAAAATGACAAACATGTAAAATGCCAAATATGTAAAATGACAAATATATAAAATGACAAATATGTAAAATGAAACAAATATGTAAAATGAAAAATATATAAAACTACAGGTATGTAAAATGACAATCAGCTAAAATGACAAATATATACAATGAAAAATATGCAAAATGACAAACATATGAAACCCCAAATATGTAAAATGACAAACATGTAAAATGACAAATATGCAAAAGGACAAATATGCAAAAGGACAAATATGTAAAGTGCCAAATATGTAAAATGACAAATATGTAAAATGACAAATATATAAAATGACAAATATGTAAAATGACAAATAGCTAGAATGATAAATATATAAAATGAAAAATATGTAAAATGACAAATATGTACAATGATAAATATGTAAAATGACAAATGTGTAAAATGACAAATATGTAAAATGACAAATATGTAAAATGACAAATATGTAAAATGACAAATATGTAACCTGACAAATATGTAGAATGACAAATAGCTAAAATGACAAATATATACAATGACAAATATGTAAAATGACAAATATATGAAATAACAAATATGTAAAATGACAAATATGTAAAATGACAAATATGTAAAATGACAAATATGTAAAATGACAAACATGTTAAATGCCAAATATGTAAATTGACAAATATGTAAAATGACAAACATGTTAAATACCAAATATGTGAATTGACAAATATGTAAAATGACAAATATGTAAAATGCCAAATATGTAAAATGACAAATATGTAAAATGTCAAATATGTAAAATGACAAATATGTAGAATAACAAATAGCTAAAATTACAAATACATAAAATGAAAAATATATAAAATGACAAATATAGAGAAGAAAAAATGTGTAAAATGACAAATATGTAAAATGAAAAATATGTAAAATGACAAATATATAAAAGGACAAATATGTAATATTACAAATATGTAAAATGACAAATAAGTAAAATAACAAACATGTAAACTGACAAATATGTAAATTGACATAGATGTAAAATGACAAATATGTACAATGACAAATATATAATATAACAAATATGTAAAATGACAAATATGTAAAATGAAAACTATGTAAAATGACAAATATGTAAACTGACAAATATGTAAAATGACTTATATGTAAAATTACAAATATGTAAAAATACATATATATGAAAGGACAAATATGTAAAATGACAAATAGCTAGAATGACAAATATATAAAAAAACAAATATGTTAAAGGACAAATACATAAAATGACAACTTTGTAAAATAAGAAATATGTAAAATGACGAATATGTAAAATGACAAATATGTAAAATGACAAATATGTAAAATGACAAAAATGAAAAATGACCAATGTGAAATTGACATAGATGTAAAATGATAAATATGTAGAATAATAAATAGGTAAAATGAAACATATGTGAAATGACAAATATGTAAAATGACAAATATGTAAAATTCCAAATATGTAAAATGACAAATATGTAAATTGAATATATGCAAAATGACAAATATGTAAATTGACAAATGTATAAAATGACAAATATGTAAAACGACAAATAGTCAAAATGAAAAATATATAAAATGACAAATTTGTAAAATGAGAAATATTTGAAATTGCAAAGATGTAAAATGACAAATATGTAAAATGACAAATATAGAAAATGACAAATACGTAAAACAACGAATAGTCAAAACAAAAAATATATAAAATAACAATTATCTAAAATGACAAATATATGAAATTACAAAGATGTAAAATGACAAATATGTAAAATGACAAATATGTGAAATGACAAATATGTAAAATGCCAAATATGTAAAATGACAATTATGTAAAATGACAAATCTGAAAAATGACAAATATGTAAAATGACAATTATGTAAATTGACAACTCTCTAAAATGAAAAGTATGTTAAATAAAAAACATGTTTAATTACAAATAAGTAGAATGCCAAGCATGTAAAATTATAAATGTATAATATGACAAATATGTAAAATGACAAATAGTAAAATGACAAGTATGAAAGATAAAAAATATGTAAAATGAAAAATACATAACGTGACAAATATGGAAAATGACAAATATGGAAACTGACAACTATGTTAAATAACAAATATGTAAAATGACAAATATGTAAAATGACAAATAGGTAAAAGGACAAATTTATAAAATGACAAACATGTAAAATGACAAATATGTAAAATGACAAAATATGTAAAATAAGAAATACATTAAATGAAGAATATGTAAAATGATAAATATTAAAAATGACAAATACTTAAAGTGACATATATGTAAAATGACAAATATATAAAATGAAAAATATAAAATGTTAAATATGTCAACTAAAAAACATGTAAAACGAAAAATATGTAAAATGAAAAATATGTAAGATGACAAATATTTAAAATGACAAATATATAAAATTACAAATATATAATGACAAATATGTAAAATGACAAATATTTAAAATGACAAATATGTAAAATGCCAAATATGCAAAATGAAAAATATGTAAAATGACAAATATGTGAAATTAAAAATACATCAAATGACAAATATGTAAAATGACAAATATCTAAAATGACAAATATATACAATGAAAAATATGTAAAATGATAAATATATGAAATCAAAAATATGTAAAATGACAAACATTTAAAATGACATATATGTAAAAGGACAAATATGTACAGTGCCAAATATGTAAAATGACAAATATGTAAAATGACAAATATGTATAATGACAAATATATAAAATGAAAAATATGTAAAATGACAAATACATAAAATGACAAATGTGTAAAATGACAAATATGTAAATTGACAAATATATAAAATGACAAATATGTAAAATGACAATTATGTAAATTGACAACTCTTTAAAATGAAAAATATGTTAAATAAAAAACATTTTTAATTACAAATAAGTAGAATGACAAACATGTAAAATTATAAATATATAAAATGACAAATATGTAAAATGACAAATAGTAAAATGACAAATATGAAAGATAACAAATATGTAAAATGAAAAATACATAAAATGACAAATATGGAAAATGACAAATATGGAAACTGACAACTATGTAAGTTAACAAATATGTAAAATGACAAATATGTAAAATGACAAATAGGTAAAATGACAAATTTATAAAATGACAAAGATGTAAAACGACAAATATGTAAAATGACAAAATATCTCAAATAAGAAATATATAAAATGAAGAATATGTAAAATGATAATTATTAAAAATGACAAATACGTAAAGTGACATATATGTAACATGACAAATATATAAAATGAAAAATATAAAATGTTAAATATGTAAAGTGAAAAACATGTAAAACGAAAAATATGTAAAATGAAAAATATGTAAGATGACAAATATGTAAAATGACAAATATATAAAATTACAAATATATAATGACAAATATGTAAAATGACAAATATGTAAAATGAAAAATATGTAAAATGCCAAATATGCAAAATGAAAAATATTTAAAATGACAAATATGTAAAAGGAAAAATATATAAAATGACAAAGATGTAAAATGACAAATATCTTAAATGACAAATATATACAATGAAAAATATGTAAAATGATAAATATATGAAATCCAAAATATGTAAAATGACAAACATGTAAAATGACATATATGTAAAAGGACAAATATGTACAGTGCCAAATATGTAAAATGACAAATATGTAAAATGACAAATCTGTAAAATGACAAATATATAAAATGAAAAGTATGTAAAATGACAAATACATAAAATGACAAATGTGTTAAATGACAAATATGTAAAATAACAAATATATAAAATGACAAATATATAAAATGACAAATGTGTAAAATGACGAATATGTAAAATGAAAAATATGTAAAATGACAAATATGTAAATTGACATAGATGTAAAATGACAAATATGAAAAAAAGAAATATGTTTAATGACAAAAATGTAGTATGACGAATATGTAAAATGACAAATATGTAAGATGAAAAATATGTAAAATTACAAATATGTAAAATCACAAATATTTAAAATGACAAATAGCTAAAATTACAAATATATAAAATGACGAATATGTAAAATTACAAATATATAAAATTACAAATATGTAAAATGACAAATATATAAAATGAAAAATATGTAAAATGACATATATGTAAAATGAAACATATGTAAACTGACAAATATGTAAAACAAAAAAATATGTAAAATGAAAAATGTGTAAAATGAAAAATATGTCAAATGAAAAATATGTCAAATGATAAATATGTAAAATAAAAAATATGTAAAATGATAAATATGTAAAATGACAATTATATAGAACTACAGATAATAATGACAAATATTTCATATGAAAAATATGAAAAATGACACATATGTAAAATGAAAAATATGGAAAATGCCAAATATGTAACATGACAAATATGTAAAATGACAAACATATAAAGTGATGAATATGTAAAACGAAAAATAGCTAAAATTACAAATGTATAAAATGACAAATGTGTAAAATGACAAATATATGAAATTACAAATATTTAAAATGACACATATGTAAAATAACAAATATGTAAAATGACAAATATGTGCAATGCCAAATATGTAAAATGACAAAAATGTAAAATGACAAATATGGAAAATGACAAATATAGAAAATGATAAATATATGAAATGACAAATATGAAAATGACACATATGTTAAATGACAACTATGAAAGATAAATAATATGTAACATGACAAATATGTAAAATGACAAATATATCAAATGACTTATATGTAAAATGACAAATATGTAAGATGACAAATATGTAAAATGACAAATATGTAAAATGACAAATATATGAAATGACAAGTATGTAAACTGACAACTATGTAAAATAACAAATATGTAAAATGCCAAACATGTAAAATGACAAATATGTAAAATTACTAATTTATAAAATGACAAACAAGTAAAATGACAAATATGTAAAATGAAAAATGTGTAAAATTAGAAATACATTAAAGGACAAATATCTAAAATGACAAATATGTAAAATGCCAAACATGTAAAATGACAAATATGTAAAATAGCAAGTATTGTTTAAGTAGCAAAGGTTTGTTTTCCACTTGTGCCAGTGCGCGTAACTGTTTCTTACTTTCTGCTGGACCTACTAGCTGGGTTTGTTTTGTTAGGATGACTCCTGCACGCGCATACCTCTCACAAACCTAGTTGCTGAGTGTGAGTGCACGTCCTGTGACCTGCGCACTGGCCAGGTGGTGTCCTCGCGTCAAACGAGGGGACCTTTTGCCCCACTCCTCGAAAGGGAGCGAAACCTCCCCCTACCCACTGTCATGGGCATGAGACTAGCGTGACTGGGGCATGTTGCGCCGCGCAACATGCCCTGGCCCGCTGACGTCATGTGCTAGGCGAGGCCGACCCGGTAGGGGACGGTCCTCGCTCTCCTCTCGCTCATTCTTTTCTAACAAAACTTCCAACTTACTCGCCTCGATCTCCTCTCGCGCTAAGTCTCCAACATCTCTCTCCCTCCTCACAGCTCTCGAGAGCGTCTCCCCCTCACAGCTCCCGAGAGCCCCTTCCCCCTCACAGCCACAAGGGATAGTTAGCCCCACGGCTAACTCCCAGCTCCACAACCCCGAGTCCCGCTACACGCATCAAGTTCAACATGGTATCAAGCCCGTGATGTGGGCCTCTGACCCTCTTGCTTCTGCTTCCGCTACTCCGGTGGCTTGTTTTGCCGCCGTCGTCCTCGCCGTCTCCGCGGCCTTTGCTTGTGCGCCCGCTGCCGCTTCTGTTGCCGCTGCCCTCCTCTCGCTCCGTGGGGTGCTCGCTCCGTCGTCACTCCCGTTCTTGTCTCCACCAGGTTCACCCCTTTTGGGGTCTCCTCGTTGTTCCAACATCCCCCCCCCCCTCCCGTCTGTTTTTCCCCGTTCTGTCCCGTTGCCCTGGTTTCCTTCCTGCTTTCACCCGTGTCTTCCCTTTTCTGTTTTTGCTTCCCTTTGCCCTTTCGCTCACCCTCCTCCGTTTTCTCCTCTCCCGTAGGTGGGTTTTCCTCTTCTGTGTCTCCCTGGACCTGCCCAGCCTGCGTGTCTGCTCGTTGGCTTTCCCTCGACTTGGCGCTCGGCCTCCGGCCCTCTTGCCTCGGCTTCTGCTCCAAGCTCCGTTTCGCCCCTCGGCTTAGCTGTTAGGTCTAGGTGGTTTTGGCTTGGCTCTAGGCTCTAGGCTATAGGTCCTAGGCGCCGGACTGTTTGCCGGGGGCTCTAGGCCTCTCGGCTCTGGACTCTTAACTCTGAACTCTTCACTCTGACCTGTGGGCCTCCCCCCCTCTCGTTTCCTGTGGCCTTTGGTCGACCCCCCCCCCCTTGCTATTCTTTCTGTCCGGCTCTCTGAGCTCGGGGCCGTCTGCCCCCAATCGGCCTGTCCGCCCGTTTCCGGCTGTGTGGCCTTGCCCTTACGGCATTCTAGGA
>SZWC01005017.1:82760-100182 GCA_023375785.1 Penium margaritaceum | reverse complement strand
CCGTCCCCTCTGGTGCCGCTATTCCCCCCGGCGTTGTCGTCACCCAGCCTGGTGCCGCTGCTCCCGGTCATGCCGTCGCCCCCCCCCAGTTTCGTTGGTATCGGCAGGCCCCCCCTATAAGTGCTATTCCCCCTGGCGGCGCGGCCCCGGCCGGTGCTCTCCCTCCGGGCAGCGGCGCTGTCCCCGTTGGCGCACCTCCCAGTGGTGACCCCGTCGCCGCACTTGCTCTTGCTGTCGCCCAGCTCGCCCGCCATGATCTTCGTCCGGCCGCTGCTCCGTCTTTACCCTTGACTACTGCTCCCGCTCACATCCCAAGCACTCCCTTCTCAGAGTGGTCCCTCCGTTTTGTCTCTTGGGCTCACATGCACGACCTCTGGGAGCACTACGACCCATCTCCTTCCCTCCCTCTCCTTCATCCTGATCGCGGTGCCCTTGCTTTCCACCTCCTCTACTCTGTTGCCCCTTCAGTCGCCCTTCGCCAGCTTGATCGGTTCGCACCCACAGCCGCTCTTCCTGCTCACCCTCGCGAGGCTTGGACGACACTCCTTGCTCTTTACTCAACTGACTCTCTTCGTTCCGCTTCCTCTCTCCTTGCTGATCTTCGGGCTCTCCGTCGTTGTCCCGATGAGTCCCTACGCGCCTATTTGGGCCGCGTGGAGCTCCTTCAGAGTGAGCTTCTTATTGCAGGTGTCTCCTTGTCCGACCAGGCCTTCGTCACCTCTGTCGTCGCTGGTCTTGGACCCTCCTTCTCCGACGCTCTCACTTCCTTCCCCCTTGCGCTCACTCTTCGAGCTCCGTACCAGACTCCTGGTGCTGTCTGGCTAGTTCTCCTGGACGGGCTTCAATCATTTCAGGCAGTTTCCCAACCCCCTGTCTCCTGTACCAAGCCAGTTCTGTCCGACACTTTGCCCGGCCTCCTCCCTCCTCCGCCAGCTCATGCCCTTGCTGTTCGGGCCGCGCCGGGCAGGGGCAGTGGTGGTGGCGGTGGTGGTGGTGCCCGTCCGCCCACGTGCTGGAACTGAGATGTTATTGGTCATCGTCACGATACGTGCCCCCTCCCTCCCGTCCCCGATCTTCGCGAGCGCATTGCCCGTCTGCGCGCTCTCATCCGCGGCCGCCCCTACGTCGCCCCCGGCGCTCTCCCGTTGGCGGTTCTTGGTGCTCCTCCGCCCGCTGCCCCTGTTCGTCCACCGCCGGCGCCCGATGCGCCTCCTCCACTTACCGAGGATGCGATTATCGCCCTCATTCGTCGCGTTCTTGCAGAGGGTGTGCTTGGTGGCCCGCCGCCAGCTGGTACGTCTCCTCTCTTTGACCTCTTTACGTCTTCTCCCCCTTCTTTCGACGTCCCCTCGTGTGACCCTTGTCCGTCTCCCTCTTTCCCTCGCACGACTGCATATTGCCTTCTCTCTGGCACTTAGCGCGTCGTCGCTCCATCTTGGGTAGTCGACGGTGTATCGAATGATCACATGTGCCCCATTCGCGAGTTGTTCACAAAGTTCAGTCCGGTCTCTACGGTCACCTCAGTGTACACTGGTGACAGGGTGCCCCTCCTCGTGCTTGATGTCGGCACTGTATGCCTCACTTCTTCCGCTGGCTCCCTCACCTTGACTTCTGTCCTCTACGTTCCGTCTCTTGATTTTTCCCTCTTGTATGTCCCCACTCTCGACGTCTGTGGTTTTTCCACCACCTATGCCCTTGGGCTTGTCGCTCTCAATGAGCGAGCTAGTGGTCGCGTCGTCCTTCGTGGTCGTCGGCCTCCCGGTGAGGGTCTTTATCAGGTCCTTGGCCCGCACTCCGTCTCCGCATCCGCCGCCGATGCTGTTGCGCTCGTCGCCCTCTCCCGCTCGGCCGATGTCCACCTCCTTCATCGACGCCTCTGTCACCTCCCCTCTCCTGCTGTTGCGTCCCTCCTTCGCACCCTTCCTGCTGACGGTTTGTCTGACCCCTCCTTTCGGGCACCGTGCACTGCCGATTGCACTTTTTGTGCCGTCGGAAAGATGCATCGTCTTCCATTTCCGTCCTCACCCTCACGTGCATCTGCTCCTCTTAAGCTCGTACATGACGACATTCTAGGTCCTCTCCAGGATTAGTCTCTCGCTGAGCATGCCACTTACATCCTGAGCTTGATCGACGATCATTATTGCTATACATGGGTCTTCTTCTTACGGGCAAAGAGCGATGTTGCCTAGACTATACAGTCGTGGTATGCAGCTACACAGCGCCAGAGTCGCCACTTGTTATTTCTTTTTCGGTCTGACCGAGGTGGTGAGTTCTTTGGTGCTACAACATCGTTCTTTGACCGTGAGGGTGTGGTTCATGAGCACTCTGGCCCCTATTCTCCACAGCAGAATGGGGTGGCCGAGCGCTGGAAACGCACTCTTGTCGAGGGTGTCCGCACCATGATGGCCGAGGCTGGTTTCCTTGATCGAGGCCACAGCTTCTGGTCTGAGGCAGCCAGCAATCGCACGTGGGTTTGGAACCGGATCCCGCATGGTCCCCTTGCCCCCGACACCACCCCGTTCCAGTCGTTCTATGGGTGTCGTGTTGACCTCAGTCAGGCTGTTGTTTGGGCCACCATGGCCACCGTTTACCTTACTCCCCTTTCCCGGACGGGAAAGCTTGATCCACCTGGGCGCCTCTGTGTCACCCTTGGGGTTGCGCCTCACTCCCGTGCACACCGCTTTTAGGACCTTGTCGCCCACCGCCTTATCGAGTCTTGCCATGCTCGTTTCTTTGAGCAGCTGACTTATGGCGCCTTTCGTACGGATCACTGTCTCCCTTCCCCCGCCTCTGCCACGGCCTACACTTCCAACGGCCTCATCGTTGCTGGTGCCCCCTCCCCTCCCTCACCTCCCCCAGTGTCCCCTCCTGTGCCTCTTGTTCCCTGTGTCGACGCTACCACACCCGTTGGTTCCGACTTCGACGCCTCCGGTGACCCCGGATGCCCTGCTGATGTCCCTCCAGGTACCGTCATTCCCGTTCAGGCTGTTCCCCCTCGTGGTGTCCTCGTGCCAAGCGGTCTCGCAGTCCCTCCGAGCGCTGTGGTCCCTCCCAGTTCTGGGGCCGTTGGAGCCTCTGTCGCTCTCGGGGTCGATGTCGTCCTCGGCGGCCTGCCCACTCGCGCGCCTACTGCCCCCCTTGGTGGTGCTACTCCCGCCGGCCCCGCCGTTGCCGCGTCTGGTGTCACTGCTTCCGGTCACACTGGCATTTCTCCCGTGTCTCCTGCTCCTTCGGTCACCTTTGCTCCTACCCCCTTTCCCTCGTCCCTTTCGACCGCCCCGCCACCGACCTCTCACTCCCCTCCCCCCGTCCCTCCTTCCCTCCTACCCTCTTTGCATGCCCGCTTGCCCCACCCCATGGTTCCTCCTCTTCCTCCTACGCTGGCTCCGCCCTCCCCTCCAGGGCCTCTCCCCGCGCCTGTCTTCATCCCTCCTCCTCCTCCTTCGTCCTCTCCCTCCCCTCCCGTCCCACTGTCTCCCACCCTGCCTACTCCCCTCCCCCCGCCTCTCGCCTCCCACCCCCCTCCCCTTCCCCCCTCGCATCGTCGTGGCGGTCCTCTGCCTGTCTCTCCACTCTCTCCCCTCTTACCGTCTCCTGTGTCATCCCCTGCATCTCCTCCCGGCTNCCCACCCTATGGTTCCTCCTCTTCCTCCTACGCTGGCTCCTGCCTCCCTTCCAGGGCCTCCCCCCGTGCCTGTCTTCATCCCTCCTCCTCCTCCTTCGTCCTCTCCCTCCCCTCCCGTCCCACTGTCTCCCACCCTGCCTACTCCCCTCCCCCCGCCTCTCGCCTCCCACCCCCCTCCCCTTCCCCCCTCGCATCGTCGTGGCGGTCCTCTGCCTGTCTCTCCACTCTCTCCCCTCTTACCGTCTCCTGTGTCATCCCCTGCATCTCCTCCCGGCTTCCCCTCCTCCACTCCTCCCGTTCCTGCTGCCCTGACTACGCCTCAGCTTGTCGGTCTTCCCCGTGCCCCGCCCCCCCCTCGCAGACCCGACCCTGTTCTCCTCTCTATCGAGGACGTTCCGGAGGTCGCCCCATCTCGGGCGTCCTCCCCTCTTGCCCCTGTGGGCACCCCAGTCCTTGTAGTGTCCCCGTCTTCACCCTCCTCGCCCGCTACCGCCTCTCTTGCACACCCCTTGCCTGTTCCTCCGCTTGTCGACATCCTTTCTTGCGAGACCCTTCCGTCCCTCCCTCCTTCCTCACCCTCCACTTTGTCACCCGTTCTTGCTTCTTGTTTATCCCCTCCGGCAGTTCCTCCTCCCCCCTTCGTCCCTGCCTCTGCCTCTCTCCTTGGTGTTCCCTCTCGCCCCCACTCATAGATGCGCACCCACGCTGCTTAGGCTCGGCCCCCCGCCCCTCCTTCTCCTCCTCCCCTTCCTCCCCCTCCTCCCCTTCCTCTCTCCCCTCGTCCACATCCCCCTGCTCCCCCCGCTCCTATCGGTTCGCCCTCCTCCCCTCTCTTGGACACCCCTCCTCCCCCCTCCCCTGCACACTTCCTCCCACTGTCGTATCGTCACCTCTCTCTCCCCCTCTGCTCCCCCCCGGCCACTTCTGCATTCCCCCTTACCTCTCCCCTTCCTTCCTCCTCTGCTGCCATGCTCCCTTTGCCTCGCCCTCTGTCGAGGTACACCCTCCATCCGGGCCATGCCCACGGTCGTCACATCTTTCATCTTGAGTTTCGCCATGCACTTCACGCCTGCACTGATCACCACTTCGTCAGTGCCCGACGTCTGCCGCTTGTGCCCTCGCGGTCACCTCGATTCCGCCCTCGCCCTCTTCTTCTCCCCTTACTGAGTCTGACCCCCTCACTCTGGCCGACGCACTTGCTTGTCCGGATGCCGCTGCCTGGCGTGCGGCCTGTGTTGCTGAGCTTGCCGCCCTAGCTGAGCACGGTGTCCTTTAACTCGCTGACCTTCCTCCGGGTCGCACGGCCATCAAGGCCAAGTGGGTTCTCCGCAAGAAATTCACCGCCTCGGGTGCCCTCAACCGGTACAAGGCTCGCCTCACCGCCAAGGGCTACTCCCAGGTCCCCGGCGTCGACTTCACCGACACCTACGCCCCTGTCGGCCGCTTCACGACGAGCCGTGTTGTCATCTGTCTCGCGGCCCACTTTCGGTGGGAGCTCCACCAGATGGATGTGAACAACGCCTCTCCACGGTCGCCTAGAGGAGGAACTTTACATGGTCCAGCCCCCGAGCTTCTCCGACGGTACAGGCAGGGTCTGTCGCCTCCGTTGCGCGCTCTATGGTCTCCACCAGTCCCCTCGTTGCTGGAACGAGGAGCTCTCATCTACCCTCGTCCGTGGCGGCTTCCGTCCTAGCCAGTCCGACCCCTCTCTCTTTGTCGGTGGCACGACTCTCATGCCTGCCTTCATCTTGGTGTATGTGGATGACCTCCTCATCACCTCTCCCTTCTTCTGCGATCTCTGAGGTGAAGGACCTTCTCTCCTCAGCATATCGCATGAAGGATCTTGGCCTTGCTGCCATGTTCTTGAGCATGCAGATCGAGCGCCTCCCTGATTGTCTATAGGTTCATCAGGAGCATTACGTACAGACCCTTGGAGACCGCTTCGCCTCTGTCGTCGACCTCTCCCGCCCTCTCCCTCCTGCCTCCTCGCCTATGCCACCGAGTACTCAGCTCGCCCTTCGTGTGGCTCACGACGCGGAGTCCGATGCGCCAGAGTCCGCGTCACATTTCAGTCCATCATTGGCGCACTCACCTATCTCGCCGGCACTACGCGCCCTGACATTGCCTGCGCGGTCAATGTCTTGGCCCAGTATGCCCGCGAGCCTCGCACGGCTCACCTTTAGGCGGCTGCGTATGTCCTTTGCTACGTCCTCGAGTCTGCACGTGCCGGTCTCGTGTTCCCGGCCGGGTCGAGCGCACCTCTCCTGACAGGCTACGCAGACAGTGACTATGCCCGCGACTCAGACGCCCGCAGCCGCAGTGGCTTTGTCTTCCTCCTTGGCCCTACTGCCATCTCCTGGCGCAGCGGCAAGCAAGGCTGTGTCGCTCGCAGCACTAGCAAGGCTGAATACATGGCCTTCGGTGGTGCTGCCGCTGAGGCAGTGTGGCTTCGTCGCCTTCTCGGTGATCTTCGTCTCCCCACCCCAGCCGTCCCTCTCCACACCGACAGTGAGAGTAGGTTGGCCATTGCCTGGAACACTGGTGTGCTTCACCGTCGCACCAAGCACATCAACGTTGAGCATCACTACGTGCGTGACGTCGTCGCGTCCGGCGCTGTCTCTCTCCGCTTCATCTCCGCTGAGTTCCAGCTTGCGGACTTCCTCATGAAAGCCCTCCACCAGCCGGCCTTTGCATCGAGTATCGCCTCTATTGGTCTTCAGACTCTACGTGACTGAGAGTCATTTTTCCCTTTTTTTCTGTTCTTCCTACCCCCTACCTGGTGTTGTTTGGTCCTCTGCTCGATGACCGCTTGCGCTGCATCCCTACTCATACTCGTACTCTCCGCTTCTCCCCTCCATGCTAACATCCCCTGCAGGCTCCTGTACATACGCCTCCCTCCATCGTCGGCATGGTGCCCCCCGCCCGTCTCCGTTCATTTCCTCTCCTTCTCACCCCCTCCCTCCGCCACCCATCCCACTCTCATATCTTGTTGGTGTTCCTGTCGTCGTGTGCTTCTTGGCGGTGGGGTGCAGGTCCTTGATTTTCCTCATCCTCGCTGCGCGCGTCGCGACCACCACTCGTGACCACCTGGCACCCCTGGCCAGGGTGGGGCCGTTGGGGGCTTCTCGTCGGGTGCTTCTGGATCGGGGCTACTGGTGGGCGCCTCGGTTGCATGCTTCTGGTGGGGTGCTCCAGGCGGAGATGGCTCTGGTGGGGTGCCCCTGGCGGAGGCGGTGTTGGACGGGTGCTCCGTGTCGCGTGCTTCTGGAGGAGCTCTTTTGACAGGGTGTTCTGGACGCATTCTGTTTGGTTCTGGCGGTGCTGGCCCGTTGTCCCTGCTGATGCCTTTTGCAAGCCTTTCAGGCTTGTGGTGTGGTGTTCAAGCTTTCTGCTTGGGGCACCCACCCTCGCTTGCGCTATCGTGTTAAAGTAGCAAACGTTTGTTTTCCACTTGTGCCAGTGCGCGTAGCTGTTTCTTACTTTTTGTTGGACCTGCTAGCTGGGTTTGTTTTGTTAGGTTGACTCCTGCACGCGCATACCTCTCACAAACCTAGCTGCGGAGTGTGAGTGTACTTCCTGTGACCTGCGCACTGGCCAGGTGGTGTCCTCGCGTCAAACGAGGAGACCTTTTGCCCCACTCCTCGAAAGGGAGCGAAAGCTCCCCCTACCCACTGTCATGAACATGAGACTTGCGTGAGTCGGGCATGTTGCGCCGCGCAACATGCCCCAGCCCGCTGACGTCATGTGCTGGGCGAGGCCGACCCGGTAGGGGACGGTCCTCGCTCGCCTCTCGCTCATTCTTTTCTAACAAAACTTCCAACTTACTCGCCTCAATCTCCTCTCGCGCTAAGTCTCCAAAATCTCTCTCCCCCCTCACAGCTCTCGAGAGCGTCTCCCCCTCACAGCTCCCGAGAGCCCCTTCCCCCTCACAGCCACAAGGGATAGTTAGCCCCGTGGCCAAATCAGCTCCACAACCCCGAGTCCCGCTACACGCATCAAGTTCAACAAATATGTAAAATGACAAATATATAAAATGACAGATATGTAAAATGACAATGTAAAATAACAAATATGTAAAATGACAAACATGTAAAATCACAAATAGGTAAAATTGCAAATATGTAAAATGAGAAATATGTAAAATGGGAAATATATAAAATGAAAGTGATGAATATATAAAATGAAAAATATGTAAAATGACATATATGTAAAATGAAAAATATGTAAAATGACAACTATGTAAAACGAAAAATATGTAAACTAAAAAATATGTACAATGAAAAATGTGTAAAATGACAAATATGAAAGATAAAAAACATGTAACATGAAAAATATGTAAAATGACAAATATGTAAAATATAAAATATATAAAATGACAAATATGTAAAATGACAATTATGTTAAATGACAAATATGTAAAATGACAAATATATAAAATGACAGGTATGTAAAATGACAACTATGTAACATAACAAATATGTAAAATGACAAACATGTAAAATGACAAATATGTAAAATGAAACATTTGTAAACTGAAAAACATGTAAAATGACAAATATTTAAAATGAAAAATATGTAAAAGTCGAAATATATAAAATGACAGATATCTAAAATGACAAATATGTAAAATGACAAATATGTAAAATGACGAATATGTAAAATAACAAATATGTAAAATGACAAATATGTAAAATGACAAATATGTAAAATGACAACTATGTAAAATAACAAATATGTAACATTTCAAACATGTAAAATGACAAATAGGTAAAATGACAAATTTCTGAAATGAAAAATATGTAAAATGACAAATATGTAAAGCGACAAATATGTAAAATGACATATATGTAGAATGACAAAAATATAAAATGACAAATATGTAAAACGAAAAATATGAAAGTGAAAAATATTTAAAATGACAAATATGTGAAATGACACATATGTAAAATGTTATATATGTAAAATCAAGAAATATGTAAAATGATAAATATGCAAAATGACAAGCATATTAAGCTACAGATATATAATGACAAATATGTAAAATGACAAATATTTTAAATGACAAATATGTACAATGACAAATATATAAAAGGACAAATATGTAAAACGACAAATAGCTAAAATGACAAAAAATACAAATGACAAATATGTAAAATGACAAATATGTAAACTGACAAATATGTAAAATGACAAATATGTGAAATGACAAATATGTAAACTGACATAGATGTAAAATGACAAATATGCAAAATGAAAAAAATGTAAAATGATGAATATGTAAAATGAAAAATGTGTAAAATGATAAGTTTGTAAAATGACAAATATATTTTATTTCAAATATATGATGACAAATATGTAATATGACAAATATGTAAAATGACATGTAAAATGACAAATATGTAAAATGCCAAATATGTAAAATGACAAATATGTTAAATGACAAATATGTAAAATGACAAATATATAATATGAAAAATATGTAAAACGACAAATAGCTAAAATGACAAATATAAAAATAGACAAATATTCAAAGTGACAAAAATATGAAATTACAAATATGTAAAATGACAAATATGTAAAATGACAAATATGTCAAATGAAAAATATGTGAAATGCCAAATATGTACAATGACAAATATACAAAAAGGAAAAATATGTACAATGACAAATATGTAAAATGACAAAAATACAAACTGAAATATATAAAATGACAAATATGTAAAACAACAATTATGTAAATTGACAAATATGTAAAATGATAAATATGTAAAATAAAAAATATGTAAAATGACAGATATGTATAAGGACAAATATGTAAAATGATAAATATATGAAACGACAAATCTGTAAAATGATAAATATGTAAAATGACAAATTTATAAAATAACAAACATGTGAAATGACAAATACGTAAAATGAAAAATATATAAAATGAAATATATGTAAAATGATAAATATGTAAAATGACAAACATGTGAAATGACATATATGTAAAATGACAAATATATAAACTGAAAAATATGTGAAATGAAAAATATATAAAATTACAAATATATTAAATTGCAAATATATGATGACAAATATGTAATATGAAAAATATGTAAAATGACAAATATGTAAAATGACAAATATGAAAAATGCCAAATATGTAAAATGACAAATATGTAAAATGACGAATATATAAAATGAAAAATATGTGAAACGACAAATAGCGAAAATGACAAATATATAAAATAACAAATACGTAAAATGACAAAAATATAAAATTACAAATATGTAAAATGACAAATATGTGAAATAACAAATATGTCAAATGAAAAATATGTGAAATGCCAAATAAGTAAAATGACAAATATGTTAAATGACAAATATGTAAAATGACAAATATACAAAATGACAAATATGTAAAATGACAAAAATATAAACTGGAATATATAAAATGACAAATAAGTCAAATGACAATTATGTAAATTGACAAACATGTAAAATGATAAATATGTAAAATCAAAAATATGTAAATTGACAAATATGTAAAAGGACAAATATGTAAAATGAAAATTTATAAAATAACAAACATGTAAAATGACAAATACTTAAAATGAGAAATATATAAAATGAAAAATATGTAAAATGATAAATATGTAAAATGAAAATCATGTGAAATGACATACATGCAAAATGACAAATATATAAAATGACAAATCTATAAATCAAAAAATGTGTAAAATATCAACTGTGTAAAATGACAAATATGTGAAATGAAAAATATGTAAAATGATAAATATGTAACATGCAAAATGTGTAACATGATCAATATGAAAAATGACAGATATATTCAATTACAAATATACAATGACAAATATGGAATATGACAAACATGTAAAATGACAAATATGTAAAATGACAAATATGTAAAATGACAAATATGTAAAATGACAAATATATAGAACGAAAGATATGTAAAACGACAAATAGCTACAATGACAAATATATAAAATGACAAATATGTAAAATGACAAACGTATGAAATTACAAATATGTAAAATGACAAATATGTAAAATGACAAATATGTAAAATGACAAATATGAGAAATGCCAAATATGTCAAATGACAAATATGTAAAATGACATATATGTAAAATGAAAAATATATAAAATAACAAATATGTAAAGTGAAAAAAAATACAAACCGAAAAATATGTGGAGAAAGCGACATAGTTTGCGTCCAAACTCAGGGATGGCAGAACAAAAAGGCAAGAGGGCCAGGGGAGAGGTCGCCACTCTCTCCCCTGACCCTCCGCCTATTTCTATCTATCCTACCTACTGTCAGTCTCTGCTCTGGGTCAGGAGAGAGGGTAGTCCCATGCCTCCCCTGCCCGTGGTACCTGTGTTCTGACAATATGCAACGGGACTAGTTGACTGTATTCCAGTAGCCTTTGCACTATTGAGCACAATGGCTTCGGCATGAGAAAGAAGGACAGTGAAGCGAGAAGAAGTAGTCTCATATGGAAGCTGAGTGAGAGATCGGGACCGTCGATGGAGGCGTTTATAAAGAGACCATCGAAGATATGCTGATGTGGCAGCACAGGAAGCTAAAGGTGGACAAAGGTTCGTAACGTCGGAGTCTGGGGATCTGTGGCCCGTTGACTCGTCCGAGAGCATTCGCAGGGAGAATGGTCGCGGACCTATCATCGATGGAATGCGATGAACGACGACAGGTGGAAGACTGGAGGACAGAAGATTGGTGAGCACCGGACGCGCAACACTTAGCGTAATATCCCAGTACATCAGGTGGTAGAGCAGACAGTAGTATTTAGATCAGTACATCTCTGTCATTTCTTAATGGTTTGATCTCATTCTTGTTTCAGCCATTCGTCTGGCTCATCAACTTGAGTTCCAGCTAACTGAACCAAGCAATTCAGGCTTGTGTGTGTACTAACTGAGTACAGAATCCAGGTGTGTGACGCAGATCTAAATCAGGGACCTCACACATGTGTTTCACACTACAGTGCCGTTTGTTCATCAGATTTCAAGAGGCTTGAAGACTGCATCAAACGATTCAAGGGATTGGGATTCTAACAAAATATGTCAAATGACAAATATGTAAAATGACAATTATGTAAATTGACAAATATGAAAAATGAAAAATGTGTAAAATGAAAAATATATAAAATGCCAAATATGTAAAATGACAAATATGTAAATGATAAATGTATAAAATGACAAATATGTAAAATGACAAATATGTAAAATGACAAATATGAAAGATATAAAATATGTAACATGAAAAATATGTAAAATGACAAATATATGAAATGACAAATATGTAAACTGACAAATATGTAAAATGACAAATATGTAAAATAACAAATGTATAAAATGACAAGTATGTAAAATGACAACCATGTAAAATAACAAATGTGTAAAATGACAAACATGTAAAATGACAAATATGTAAAATTAGAACAATAAAACTGACAAATATCTAAAATGAAAAATATGTAAAATGACAAATATGTAAAATGAAACATATGTAAAATAAAAATATGTAAAATGACAACTATGTACAATAAAAAATATTTAAAATGACAAACATGTAAGATGACAAATAGGTAAAATGACAAATTTATAAAATGACAAACATGAAAAATGACAAATATGTCAAATGACAAATATGTAAAATGAGAAAAATAGAAAATGAAAAATATGTAAACTGATAAATATGTAAAGTGACAAACATGTAAAATGACATATATGTAAAATGACAAATATATAAAATGACAAATATGTAAAACGAAAAATATGTTAAATGACATATATGTAAAATGACAAACATGTAAAATGAATAATATGTAAAATGATAAATATGTCAAATGAAAAATGTGTAAAATGATAAATATGCAAAATGACAAATATATTTAATTGAAAATTTATGATGACAAATATGTAATATGAAAAAAATGTAAAATGACACTATAAAAATGAAAAATATGTAAAATGCCAAATATGCAAAATGACAAATATGTAAAATGACAAATATATAAAATGACAAATATGTAAACTGACAAATATGTAAAATGACAAATATGTAAAATGACAAATATGTAAAATAACAAATGTATAAAATGACAAGTATGTAAAATGACAACCATGTAAAATAACAAACGTGTAAAATTACAAACATGTAAAATGACAAATATGTAAAATTAGAACTATAAAACTGACAAATATCTAAAATGACAAATATGTAAAATGACAAATATGTAAAATGAAAAATATGTAAAATAAAAAATATGTAAAATGACAACTATGTAAAATAACAAATATGTAAAATGACAAACATGTAAGATGACAAATAGGTAAAATGACAAATTTATAAAATGACAAACATGTAAAATGACAAATATGTAAAATGACAAATATGTAAAATGAGAAAAATAGAAAATGAAAAATATGTAAACTGATAAATATGTAAAGTGACAAACATGTAAAATGACATATATGTAAAATGACAAATACATAAAATGACAAATATGTAAAACGAAAGATATGTTAAATGACAAATATGTAAAATGACAAACATGTAAAATGAAAAACATGTAAAATGATCAATATGTCAAATGAAAAATGTGTGAAATGATAAATATGCAAAATGACAGATATATTTAATTGCAAATTTATGATGACAAATATGTTATATGAAAAAAAATTAAAATGACAAATATAAAAAATGACAAATATGTAAAATGCCAAATATGCAAAATGACAAGTATGTAAAATGATAAATATGTAAAATGAAAAATATATAAAATGAAAAATATGTAAAACGACAAATAGCTACAATGACAAATATATAAAATGACAAATATGCAAAATGACAAATATATGAAATTACAAATATGTAAAATGACAAATATGAAAAATGACAAATATGTAAATTGACAAATATGTAAAATGACAAATTTGTGAAATGCCAAATATGTAGAATGACAAATATATAAAATGACAAATATATAAAATGACAAATATACAAAATGGTGAATATGTAAAATGACGAAAATACAAACTGACAAATATGTAAAATGACAAATATGTAAAATGACAAATATGAATTATAAAAATTATGTTACATGACAAATATGTAAAATGACAAACATGTAAAATGACAAATACGTAAAATGATAAATATGTAAAATGAAAAATGTGTAAAATGATAAATCTGTAAAATGAAAAATATATTAAATTACAAATATATAATGACAAATATGTTATATGACAAATATGTAAAATGACAAATATGTACAATGACAAATATGTAAAATGCCAAGTATGCAAAATGACAAATATGTAAAATGACAAATATGTAAAATTACAAATATATGAAATGAAAATTATGTGAAAAACTATCTTAAATGACAAATATATAAAAATGACAAATATGTACAATGACAAATATATGAAATTACAAATATGTAAAATGAAAAATATGTAAAATGACAAATATGTATAATGACAAATATGTAAAATGCCAAATATGAAAAATGACAAATATGTAAAATGAAAAATATATAAAATGACAAATATGTAAAATGACAAATATGTAAAATGACAGTCATGTAAATTAACAAATATGTAAAATGACAAATATGTAAAATGGAAAACATGTAAAATGACAAATATGTAAAATGATAAATATATCAAATTAAAAATATGTAAAATAAAAAATGTTTAAAATCAAAAGTATGAAATATAAAAAAGATGTAACATGAAAAAAATGTAAAATGACAAATACATAAAATGACAAATATTTAAAATGACAAATGTGTAAAATGACAAATATGTAAAATGACAAATATGTAAAATGACAAATATATAAAATAACAAGTATGTAAAATGACAACTATGTAAAATAACAAATATGTAAAATGACATAAATACAAACTGACAAATATGTAAAATGACAAATATGTAAAATGAAAAATATGTAAAATGACAAATATGTAAAATGACAAATATGTAAAATAACAAATATGTAAAATGAAAAACATGTGAAATGATAAACATGTAAAATGAAAAATGTGTAAATTGATAAGTATGTAAAATGACAAAAATACAAACTGACACATATGTAAAATGAGAAATATGTGAAATGAAAAAAATACAAACTGACAAATATGTGAAATGACAAAAATGTAAAATGACAATTATGTGAATTGAAAAATATATAAAAGGACAAATATGTAAAATTACAAATATGTAAAATGAAAAATATGTAAAATGACAAATATGTAAAATGATAAATATATAAAATGACAAATATGTAAAATGACAAATATGTAAAATGACAAATATGAAAGATAAAAAATATGTAACATGACAAATATATAAAATTACAAATATATAAAATGACAAATATGTAAAATGACAAATATGTTAAATGAAAAATATGTAAAATGACAAATATGTAAGATGAAAAATATATAAAATGACAAGTATGTAAAATGACAACCATGTAAAATAACAAATATGTAAAATGACAAACATGTAAAATGACAAATATGTAAAATGACAAATTAATAAAATGACAAAAATGTAAAATGACAAATGTGTAAAATTAGAACTATATAAAATGCCAAATATCTAAAATGACAAATTTGTAAAATGACAAATATGGAAAATGAAAAAGATGTAAAATAACAAATATGTAGAATGAAAAATATACAAAATGACAAATATGTAAAATGGCAACTATGTAAAATAACAAATATGTAAAATGACAAACATGTAAAATGACAAATATATAAAATGACAAATTCATAAAATGACCAAAATGTAAAATGACAAATATGTAACATGACAAATATGTAAAATGATATATATAAAATGATAAATATGTAAAATGACAAAAATGTAAAATGACATATTTGTAAAATGACGAATATATAAAATGACAAATATGTAAAACGAAATATATGTAAATTGACAAATATGTAAAGTGACAAATATGTATAATGAAAAATATGTAAATTGATAAATATGTAAAATGAAAAATGTGTAAAATGATGAATATGTAAAATGAAAAATATATTAAATTACAAATATATAATGACAAATATGTAATATGACAAACATGTAAAATGACAAATATGTTAAAGTAGTAAACATTTCTGTGACTACTTGCGTTAGCTAGCCTAGTTTAGTCTCATTTTCTTGTCTGTGTTGACTTCTTACGAGACGTAGGCCTCGCAGCGTCACCCCATCTGGGTCGCACAAGACATTGTGCGCGCTGATGCCCTATGCACCTCTTATGTGGTTCGCCACACTTTAGGGCGAACCGTAGTCTGGGGAGCGAGGGCGACCTAATAGGGGTCACTCTCGCTCCCCCGTCATGCTCATTCTTTTTCAAAAACAACACCATTTTCACCTCTCGATCCCCCCTCGCGACTAAGTCACTCAGCCTCGATCCCCCCCTCTCAGCTCTCGAGAGCTCTCTCCCTCACAGCCCTCGAGAGCCCCCTCCCCCTCAGAGTCGAGAGCGACTATTGGCCCCCCGGCTAACTCCCTCGACGCTCTCCCTCACAGTAGTCGAGAGTAACTCGACTCCACCCGCAATCCCTCATCTCTTGTCTCCCCCCAACTCCCCCCACTACTACCTCGTTTAACATGGCATCAAGCTACTAAAGGGCGTATGGCCTTCCCTCCTTCGGCTTCCGCTTCCGCTTCCGTGCTTCCGCTTTTGTTTCTCGCCGGCGGCTGTTCTCCGCTCTTTCGCCGTCGCCACCGCCGCTTCCGCTGCTGCCACCCAACTCCGTCGCCGTTGTCGCGGGTGCTGCTCGCCCCTCGTGGGCGCCTCCCGTCTTCTGGATGGCCTCGGCCCGCTCTGGCCGTCCGCTTCCTCTCCCCACCAGGTGTGCCCCTCTCGGGGCTCGTCGTTCCTCTCTCCTCCCTGCCTCCCCCCGTTTTTTTTGCTTTTTCTTGTACACTCCCGCTTTCTCCTGCCTTTTTCCTGCTCTTCCCTGCTCTTTCTCTCTCGCCCTTTTTTTCTCCTTCTGACTCTGTGTCTTGGTGGTGCTCTGCAGGTTCGTATCCTGCTTCGTCCTTCCTGTCCCTGCCTTGGTAGTGGCCGGTTCCCCGCCCTCCTCCGCCGTCTGTCCTGCTGGCCCTTCACCCGGCTCCCGGCCCCTGACTCTGCTCTCCGGCCTTCCGCTCGATCCTCGGCCTGCTCCTTTGTCCCTGACTCCGACCCTTGGCCTCGGACCCTCGTAGACTCTACACTCTAGACTCTAGCCTCTAGGCTCTGGCACTTAGACTCTAGACTCTAGTCACCGGACTCTGGCCCCCTGGCCTCTGAACTCTGGGCCTCCGCCCCCCCCTTGTTGCGTGTGGCCTCTGGCCCGTCCCCCCCCCTCTCTTCTTGCTGTTTCTGCTCGGCTCTTGGAGCCCCAGAGCCGTCTGCCCGTAAACGGCCTGCTCGGCCTTTCCGGCCCTTCGGCCTCGCCCTCCCGGCGTTTTAGGACCCCCCCCCGCTGGGTTTCGTCCCGGCCTTTTGTTCTTTTTCCTCCCTCTCTCTCTCCCATCTCTCTCCCTCCTTTCTCTGCCCTTTTCCCTTCTCTTCCCTCCACCTCGTCCCCCTCTCCTCCCCCTCCCTTCTTGCTCTTCCCGCTCCCCTTTCTACCCTCCGCTCTCTCTCTCTCCTCTCTCCTCTGCTCTCTCTCTCTCTTCCTTCTCCCTTTTCTCTCTGCTCTCCTCTCTCCCTCCCTTCTCTCTCTCTCTCTGCTCTCCCTCTCTCTCTTCCTC
>SZWC01005017.1:67541-80117 GCA_023375785.1 Penium margaritaceum | reverse complement strand
TCTGTCTCCTTCGCTCTCTCCCTCTCTCTCCTCTCCCTCTGTCTCTCTCTCTCTCCCTCCCTCTTCTGCCTCTCTCTCCTCTCTCTTCCCCTGTCTATCACCCTCTCCCCCTCTCTCTCTCTCATCTCTCTGTCTCTCTCCTCTCCCTCTCTCCCTCTCTCCTCTCTCTCTGTCTCTCCCCTTTTTCCTCTCTCTCTGCTCACTCTCTTTTTCCCCCCATTCCCTCTCTCCCTCTCTCCCTCTCTCCCCCTCTCCCTCTCTCTCTCTCTTACACTCCCCTTATCTCTCCCTTTCTCCTCACTCTCTGCGTCTCTCTCCTCCCTCTACCCCTCCCTCTGATTCTCACTCTCTCCCCTCACTCTCTCTCCTCTCTGTCTCTCTCCTCTCCCTCTCTCTCTCCCTCTTTCTCCCTCCTCTCTCTCTCTTCCTCTCTCTCTGTCTCCCTTTCTTTCTCCCTCTCCTCTCTCTCTCTATCTCTCTCTCTCTCCCCCTCTCTCCCTCTCTCCTCTCTCTGTATCTCTCCTCTCCCTTTTCCCCCTCTGTCTCCCTGTCCTCCTCTCTCTCCCCTCCCCCCTCAGTCTCTCTCTCTCTCTCCTCTCCCTCTCTCCCCCTGTTTCTCCCCCTCTCTCTCTCTCTCTTTGACTTCTCTCTCTCCCTCTCTCTCTCTCTCTTTTCTCCTCCCTCTCTCTCTCTTTCTCCTCCCTCTCTCTCTCTCTCCCTCTCTCCCTCTCTCCTTCTCTCCCTCTCTCTCCTCTCTCTTCCCCTCTCTCTCTCCTCTCTTTCTGTCTCTCTCTCCTCTCCCTCTCTCCCCCTGTTTCTCCCCCTCTCTCTCTCTCTCTTTGACTTCTCTCTCTCCCTCTCTCTCTCTCTCTTTTCTCCTCCCTCTCTCTCTCTTTCTCCTCCCTCTCTCTCTCTCTCCCTCTCTCCCTCTCTCCTTCTCTCCCTCTCTCTCCTCTCTCTTCCCCTCTCTCTCTCCTCTCTTTCTGTCTCTCTCTCCTCTCCCTCTCTCCCCCTGTTTCTCCCCCTCTCTCTCTCTCTCTTTGACTTCTCTCTCTCCCTCTCTCTCTCTCTCTTTTCTCCTCCCTCTCTCTCTCTTTCTCCTCCCTCTCTCTCTCTCTCCCTCTCTCCCTCTCTCCTTCTCTCCCTCTCTCTCCTCTCTCTTCCCCTCTCTCTCTCCTCTCTTTCTGTCTCTCTCTCCTCTCCCTCTCTCCCCCTGTTTCTCCCCCTCTCTCTCTCTCTCTTTGACTTCTCTCTCTCCCTCTCTCTCTCTCTCTTTTCTCCTCCCTCTCTCTCTCTTTCTCCTCCCTCTCTCTCTCTCTCCCTCTCTCCCTCTCTCCTTCTCTCCCTCTCTCTCCTCTCTCTTCCCCTCTCTCTCTCCTCTCTTTCTGTCTCTCTCTCCTCTCCCTCTCTCCCTCTCTTTCTCCCTCTCTCCTCTCTCTCTCTCTCTCCCCTCTCTCTCCCTCTCTCTGTGTGTCTCTCTCTCTCTTGTCTCTCTCAGTCTCTCTCCTCTATCCCTCTCTCTCTCTCCTCTCTCCTCTCTGTTTCCGTCCTTTCTGCCCTCCCTGGTTCTGTCCCCTCCCCCCTCCCGACTGCCCGTGTCTCCCATCGTCCACCTTTTTCGTTCCACCATTTAGCCTTTCCTCTCCCTTCCTTTCGTTTACCTTCCTCCCCCTTATTGTTGGGTTCCTCTCCTCTGCCCGGTGCTTCACGCTTCTTTTTTCGTCCTCTTGGACTATCTGGACCGTCGGCTCTCCTCCTGTGCTCTGTCCTCAACCTCCTTACCTGTGGATGTACGCGAGCCCTTGGGTTCGTTCGGGCTCTTCACCCTTGGCCTCTCGGGAACGGCCTTCCTTCTTTTCAGACCATCGCCTCGGCCACTCGGTGAGCTTGTTCCTTTCCCCTTCCCTTTTTTCCCTTTTTCCCTCTCTGCACCTCGTGAGCGCCCTCTTGCGCCTCGTGTGCGCCTCCCCTTGCGGTTCGTATCCACATTTCTTCTTTCTTCTTGTCCCCTCGTGTTTGCCCCTCGCTACTCCCCTTCTCGCTGTGCTTGTCCTACGCGTGCGATTTTCGTGTCCTGTGTCCCCACCCTTTTTCCTCCGCGTACTTGTTCCTATCCTCTTCGCTCTCCTCTCTCATCGTCTTGCTTGTCTTCTTTCTCCCGCTCCGCCATCTCCCTTCTTGTCTCGTGCACTCTCCGCCTTCCTTCTCTACCTCCGCTCTCCTGTTTTCTTCCCCCAGTCGTTCCCCTCTCGCATTCCCCTTCCTCTCTACAACCCCTTTCTCTACCACTCACTCTCTTGTCTCCCTTCTTCCTCTTGTTCTCTCGCCACCCCCCTCTATCTTCCTCTGTTGTCCCCTCTCTCTCCTCCTCCCCTCCCTCCCTCCGTCTCTCTCCCTCCTCCCCTCCGTCTCCCCGCATCCCCCTCCTCTCGCTCCCCTTCTCTGTGCCTTCTATCCTTCGTGTAACTCCCTCTCCTTCTCTTTCCCTCCGCTCTGCTCTCCTTCCTCTCCGCTTTGGTTGCCTCTACCCTCCTCGCCTCCGCTGCCATCTCTCCTCTATTGTTGTCGTCTCTACGCTCCTCCCTGTTGTCCCTGCTCGCTTGCCTGCCTCTCTTTGTTCTCCCATGTTTCGCCCCCTTGTTCTCCCCTTTTCTCTGTATTTACTACGCTTTTTCGACCGCTCGCCTGCCTCGGTCACTCAACCGTGTCCTCCTCTTGCGTTTTTGGACCTCCTTCCCACCCCCCCTAATGCACACCCCTAAATACATACTACACACCATGGCTCCTCCCTCCTCTCCTCTCACTGCTTGGTCCTCTTGTAGCCGTCGTTTCCTCGCCTCCATTGCTCTGCCCTTGACGACGTGTAGCGCCATGCCTGAGCTCGGTCTCGCCGGTGCTCTAGCAGCGGCGGTGACCGCCAGGGCCGCTCGTGTTGAGGCCCAATTCGTCGACGCCTCCTCCCGCGCCCCTAGTCCTCCTGCCTCCGATAGCTCTGACCTCGTCGACGAATCCGCCGTCCTCTCCCCTCGGTCTACTGCGGCTGCGGGTGTCACTTCCGCCCTCGCCGCTCTTCGTGCACCTCTCCCTCCGCCCCCTCCCCCACAACCCGCCCCTCCTCGTGATCCCGACGTTCTTCTCCCGACAGCCATTGTCGATGCCCTTATGGCACACCCAGTTCTCGACCCCTCCCTCGCGTTGCCTACCCTTGGAGGTCTTGCGGTCCGCCCCCCCCCACGCCGGCATCGTCCGCGCACCCGCGGGGTTGGGTGGCGCTGTTGCTTCAGGCGCCATGGTTGCACCCGGTGGTGGTGGCGTTGCCGCTGCCTGCGATGCCGCTGCTGGTGCCGTCGGTGCCTGGGCCGGTGCTGGTGGTGGTGCCCCGGCTGGTGTTGGTGGTGGTGCTGTGCCTGTTGGTATCGTTGGCGGTGCTGCCGCTGCCGGTGGCCCTGCTGCGGCGAGGGGTGTCGCAGGCGCTGGTGCTGGTCTCGCTACCGCTGGTGGTGGTGCTGCTGCCGCTGGTGGTGGTGCTGTCGCCAGAGGTGTCGCTGCCGTCGACGGTTAAGGCTGCACACGAGTCCAAGGATTCGTGAATCCGATTCACGAATCCCAAATCCGAACCCGGATTCACGAATCCGGTTCCAAGGGTGGGTCTCATTTGGGATTCGGGAATCCAGCTTCGAATCCTGGGGAGAGGGGAGGGGGGAGGGGCTGACTTGAAAATACAGTGACTGAGGGGTTCATCTCCGCTGCTCAGACCACCGAGCTGCAACGTGAAGTTCCGAAGTTTCAAAACTCCGGAACTTCAGGTCGCCGTTCACAAAAGCGGCCTCAGCGCCAATCATGCATGTGCCAAGCATCAATGAGCTGGCACACGCATGACACGTGTGTGGTCTGAGTCACAGGCCATCACAATCACTCTCGCTGAGGCCACGCGAGCGTTCGGTTCGGATCATTAGCATCGCCGTGCGAGTATCAGGCTTGGCTGATGCGGCTGTGCGCTGTCAGGCTGGACCTTTTATCCAACCTCGTGTGTGCGTTCGAAATGTTGTCAGGCGCTTGGGAGGACTGTAACGGGTCCTTTTTCATCACCAAACAGTTCTTTCACTTCTCCTTTCACTTTAAGCTTGCATTTTTGCTATTGGTTGTTCGTAGATATGATCCATCGTGATAGCTGTTTGAACAAATGGGATGTCCGATCATTGATTTGAACAACCGTAAACGTCTTCACTTGTGCAAAGCTGTCCATCGAAGGCGCACATGTTTTTTTCTCTTGATACAAAAGTCACATGACTGAAGTCAGCATACAAAATTGGACAAAATGGACAAACCAATATCTCTTTGCAAACCCTATTCCTTGCAATCCGTGCGATCCGACGATCCAACGGCTTTGGATCTACTATGCCACTTTGTTGCGCCCTTGTGTACAAGCGATTGCAATGCGGAAAAAAGGGTCTTGCTTTTGGAGTACCGGCGTGCAATGGAATGCGCGAGTTGCAGTGGAAAACCTTTTTTAGATGAACAACAGTCGAGGGGTGTAAAAGAAAGAGTGGCACTCCACAAACATGGACAAGTCCACCATGAGTATCAAAGAATACTTGTCCACGTCCCAGTTCTCTGGGACACGGACAGAAAGTTGGAAAAAAAATGGAACACTACGTGGCATAAGCCACGTGTTGTGCGCTAGATGTGCCATGGATGCACAACTATCAACAGCAACTGTCCTGCGACACTGCACATCCATCGCAATCCCCAAAAGTCAGAACCTATATATAGAGGTCACCACACTCCATGCAATAAGTGAAATCTATGCGCGGTTGAACTAAATCACTAGCAATAGGTAGTGAAGTATTCCCGCTGGATTCGGTGGATTCACGAATCCAAGAGGATTCGTGAATCCGGGTCTCGGATCCGCGAATCCGGATCCATGCTTGGATTCGGACTCACGAATCTGAATCCAGCCAGGGATTCGCGAACCGGATTTGGTGTGCAGCCTTATCGACGGTGCAGTTACTGGCAGGGGTGCGTTTCCCACTGGAAGTGCTGCGGCTGCTGGAGGTGTTGCTGCTGGTGACCCTCACGCTGTCCTTGCCCGTACTGAGGCTCGTCTTGACGCCATGACCCTTGCCGTTGCTCAGCTTGTCAGCCTCGGCCTTCGCCCACCCGTCTCATTGTTGCCTCTCACCTCCACTCCCGGCCACGCTACCGGCACACCCTTCAGCGAGTGGTCTGCTCGCTTTGTCTCGTGGACACACATGCACGACCTTTGGGAGAACTACGACCCAGCTGCCACCCTCCCTCTTACGCACCCAGATCGTGCGCCCCTCGCCTTTCACCTTCTCTACTCTGCTGCTCCCACCGTCACTCTCCGCCAGCTTGATTGCTTTGTCCCCACCTCCACTCTTCCTGCTCGCCCTCGCGAGGCTTAGGCCTCCCTTCTCGCCCTTTACTCCTCCGACTCTCTTCGCTCCGCCGCCTCCTTATTGGCCGACCTCCGTGCTCTTCGTCGCTGTCCAGATGAGCCCCTTGGGGTGTATTTGTGTCACGCTGAGCTTCTTCAGAGCGAGCTGCTCACTACGGGTGCGTCCCTCATGGATCAGGCGTTTGTGACTTCTATCGTGGCCGGCCTCGGTCTGACTTTCTCTGGCGCTCTCACTTCCTTCCCTCTTGCCCTCACCTTGCAGTACGCCTATCAGACGCCTGGTGCCGTCTGGTCCGCTCTTCTCGATGGTCTTCGTGTGTTCCAGACTGCATCCCAGCCCGCTATCGTCCTTGCCGAGCCCGTTCTTCCTGACGCCCTCCCTGGCCTCCTCCTGCCCCCCGTTGCTCATGCTCTCGCCGTCCGTGCTCACGCTGGCGGTGGTGGTGGTCGCCCGCCCGTCTGCTGGAACTGTGACACCGTGGGTCACCGCCACGACACCTGTCCCTTACCTCTGGTCCCTGACCTTCGTGAGAGGATCGCTCGCCAGCGCGCTCTCCTACGTGGTCGTGCCTTTGGTGCTCCTCCTGCGCCGCTCCTTGGGCCCCCTCCTCTCGCGGTGCCTGGCGGCCCTGTACCACGTGTCGCTCCCCTCGTCCCACCGGCCGGCCCCGCACCTCTTGTTGCTGGTGCCCCTCCTCTCACTGAGGACGCCATTGTCGCCCTGATTCGCCGCGTTCTTGCGGAGGGTGTGCTTGGTGGTCCACCGCCTGCCGGTATGTCCCCATTGTTTGATTACGTTGCTGCGCCTGCCCTTCCCCCCCCCGTCTCCTCCTCTCTCCCCGTCGCTCCCCGCGTCCCCCATTGATACTCCACGCACAATAGCCTATTGCCTTCTCTTTGGCGCCGAGCGCATCATCTCTCCCTCTTGGGTTGTTGACGGGACTGCCACGGATCACATGTGCCCTGTTCGAGAGCTCTTCACGTCGTTTAGCTCTGTCTCTCTCATCACAACTGTCTTCACCGGGGATGGGGCACCCCTACCTGTTCTCGGTGTCGGCACTGTCTGTTTGTCGTCTCCCACCGGTGACTTCTCCTTGTCTTCTGTCCTTTATGTTCCCACTCTTGACTTCTCTCTCCTCTCTGTTCCTGCGCTCGACACCTGCGGGTTCTTGACTACTTATGCACTTGGTCTCGTTGCCATCACTGATTGCGCGAGCAGCAATGTTGACCTCGTTGTCCGTTGTAGGGGCCCTACAACAACAACAGCGCTACAACGAAGTACAACGTTGCCACAACGTTGTGTGGTAGGCCCCTTACACGACCCGGGTCTGACCAAAATGGACATATGGTTCACCATGGAGTCTTCGACAGGGAACACGGTAATTTCGCAAAAATCGGAGTTTCAGGTCCACGTACGATGGCTCACCCACGACGACCTTCTTTGACGGATAGCATGGTAGCATGTGCGGCATCACAGCATGCAATGCATGCATCATACAGCTTAGCAAGGGCAAGGCAATGACTGGTTTTTTTACAGCAAGATCTATCCATTGGGCCAATCGCATGAGCAGCCTCATCTCAAACTAAGCAGATTGCAAGGTCCACGTGTAACCCAACCGCACCATTGAACTGAAGATTCCTTGATTCCTCTTTTCATTTTTTTCGATGAAGTTTGTATCACACTCGTCTTTTTTCAACTTGTATGCGTGAGTCATTCACCATTCTTGCTTCTTACATGCTCCTCACCCAATAAATGTTCATACATTGTACCTGTCAAAACTCGTAAAATATTCGTTGAATTGAGGCTACATGCATCATCTTGCAATGCCAGTCCAGGATCACGGGTGCATGGGTCATTCGTGCATCACAAACTTAGGCACACGGTCGCCGAAGCCCTTCCTTCGGTCCATCACATTGCAATGCCAATCCGAGGCATGTTATGTATCATCCATGGGTCATCCATGAATGGGTCATCCATCCGAGGCTCACGCTTGCCGAAGTCTTCTCGGAAGGACTTAGGCGTTTGACGAGCTCAAAGTGTAATCGGCTTCAGTAACACCCCACCCTTCTGCTAGCCGTCTGGTGCGACACTTGTGTCGCACCAGCATGGCGTCTCAGCCTTCTGGCTCATCGTCTCACCCGTCTCGGGGGGCCAGCTCTGCTGCTGGCACCGTTCAGTCACCCATTCCTTCATCTGGCGTTACCGACGCCTCCTTCGACCCAAATCACTGGAATCCTCCGCGAAAGCGCCAGTGCAGCGGTGACTTTCTGACGAAGGAGTTGAGCAAGCACTGTGACCCTGTCCCAACAAAGACGAAGAAAGCAGGGTGGCACTGTGGCTCATGCGGCACCATCAAAGCAGGGACCTGTGACCGTATTCGCGGCCATTTTAGTGGCGACAACCACAACATCGGACGGTGCCCGTACCCACCACCAACTGCCCGCGATGCCCTTGGGCTGGAGCGAGTTCCGCCGCCTCCCTCAGGATGGAAGCCGCAAAGTGTCCAACTGTACAAGGGACTTGGAGCAGAGTGGGGGACCAAGGACAAACCCGTGCAGTGGGTAAAACTGTGGGAGAAGTACCAAACGCAGGCCTCAGCCGCAGCAGCCGGGGTCATGTTGGAGGCCGACAGTGACGATGAGGGGCCTCACCCCGGACAGTCCACCCGTCAGGAGAGTCAAGCAACAGCCTCAGACATCGTCCCCATGTTCGACGTGAGGAGGGCTGCCTCTTTCTGGCAGACCAGCATGGACAAGCACATCGAGCGCGGCCACAATGATAGGTGTCAGCTGAACGTGGTGAAGCTGATGTGCATCCAAGCAGCTCCTATATCCTTCTGCCGTGAATCAGTACTCCTCAAGACCCTGAAGTCCGCTCGGAAGATTTCTAGTGGCTTCTGCCTCCCAAGCCGCACCCGCGTCGTCAAAGACTTGCTCCCCAAACTGGATAAGGAGCTGGAGGAGCTTGATGCTCCCTTGAAGCAGGCATGGGATATCTACGGCTGCTCTGTGGCCGTGGACGAATGGGCAGACCGTCAAGTCAGGCCCATTTACAATGCGATGGCCTGTAACGCCCAAGGATCTGTCCACCTCTTCTCACGTGACGCTAGCGGCCGTAGCAGGGATGCTGACCACACGGCCAGCATGATCGAAGCTGCTGTTGAGGCAGTAGGTATGGAGAGGGTGGCCTCGGTGATATGTGACAACACTTCTACCAACAAGAAGGCCTTCACTGATCTGAAAGAGAAGTACCCGCAGCTGTTCTTTTAAGGGTGCTGCGCGCACAACGTCGACCTCATCATGAAAGACATCGGGAAAAGCGATTGGGGGGCATCCATCATCAGCAGGTGTGAAAAGGTGGTGTCTTACGTATGCAACAACGAGTTACCGCGCTCCTGGCTTCGTGAAAGGACCAACGGCAATATCCTCGTGCCACGCTGTGACACGAGGTTCGCCTCCACCTTTGACATGGTCGAGCGGCTGCTTGACCAGAAGGAAAACTTGGAGACAATGGTGGACACGGACCTCTGGAAGCAGATGGGAATGCGAAGGGATGTAGGTTTCAAGGCAAGGAAGAAGGAGGTGCGGCGTCTCGTCCGTCGCAGGGTGTTTTGGGTTCAGGTCCGTCAGCTCAAAGATCTACTGGAGCCGCTGGTGAGAGCATTGCGGGTGGCGGACAGGAGTGGTGGCTCTGCAGGTGAGATATACGAGGGCCTCCTTGACTGTTCAGAGGAGCTTAGGGCACTGGGTGAGAAGAAGGGCAGGAAACCAGCCAGGGTGCCCAAGACCTATGTGAAGTTTGCTCTAGGCAGGCTGAATGCACGCTGGACAAAGGACATGTCTTGCCCATTGTATGCCGCAGCCCGCCGCATGCACCCTGAGTATTTTGGCAACGATCTGTCACAGGATTCAGCCACCATGCAGGCATGGCAGGCTGTGGTGGATGCGCTGGTGCCTGGTGACAAGCATGATGACTTGTTGCATGAGATTTCCGCATTCCAGAGAGGTCAGGTCATGGTCCAGCCAGTCCCATCTGTCACTGCAGGGAAGAACGCAAAGGCTGTGGCAGCTGTGGCCAAGGTTCAGTGCAGGAGCATGACTCCTGTGGAGTGGCACGTCAACTACATGCATTACATGCCCACATTGCGTGACCTCGCACTGAAAGTGTTGTCTCAGCCTTGTTCGTCATCTGAATGTGAGCGTGTGTTCTCCACTCATGAGTTGGTGCACACTGCACGTAGGAACCGCCTGCTCGTTTCAACGCTGGAGTTGCTCGTCCGCTGCAATGTCAGACTGCGAAAGCACTATGGGAAGAGCGGCGGGCGAGCAGCAAAGCAGTTTCCAAAAGCAACAGAGGCAGCAGAAGGAGAGGAAGCAGATGAAGGAGAGGCAAGTGAAGATGATGGGGAGATTGTGGAGGAGGGGGGCGAGGTGGAGCTGCTCAATGAGGATGAAGAGGACGGCAGTGATAGTGATGAGGGTGAAGATGAGGAGGAGGACATCATCGGTGCGGAGGGAGATGACAACGTCATTAAGCTGGAGGCCAACATCCGTGTTCAGGTTGACTCTCCCATGTTACCGCATGCACGTCGTGTACACATGAGGCAGGAGCCCCCGGCCATGGCATCTGGAAGCAGGCAGACCAGTCGCAGCCAGACTTGTGCAGCAACTACAGCAGCTGATCCAGCCTCTGATGCAGAAGGCACTTCAGCAGCAGCTACAGCAGTAGGTACAGCAGCAGATATAGCAGGAGGCACAGCAATAGCTACAGCAGAAACGCCCGGCGCAACAGAATCAACTACTGCAGGAGCACCTTCAGCACCTACTTCACCACAAGCAACTGCTGTAGCAGAAGCAACTCCTGTAACTCCTGCTTCAGATCCAACCCCTGCAACTCCACCTCCACCGCCACATGAAGCAGGAGGGCTAGATGCTCATGCCACTGGGCAAGCTTCACATGCCCGTGCCTCAGGCACAAAACGCCAGGCTGCCGGGAAGAAGGCAGCCAAGCGTGGACGTGCTAAGAAGTAGGAAGGCTACATTGTCTCTTTCAAATCACTCCTTGAATGAATTTCATTGACATTCTATTCCTGTTTGACTAGCTGCACCTGTTTGACTTGCTTCCAATGCCTAGCTATTCCTTGCTGAATGTAATGTGCAACATGCAGCTGATAGTTGCATTGACACTGTGCTTACAATGCTTACAATGTTCTGTCTCTTCTGCTTACAAAACCTAGCGAATGATCATAGAATGAAGTGTGTAACATGCAGATGGTAGCCAGAATGTATGGCAATGTGCCATGCACGTGCCTCTGTTCACATGTATGTGAATGGGGCCTAAAAATGAGTGGAGGTACAGTTTAAGTGGTAAGAATTGAAGTTAGAATTTCAATGTGTAGTGTACTCATGAAAATAACACCTGATGAAAATGGTCAACTTCAGCTTTCTGGCATAGTGGGTGCCGTTAAAATCAGCGTTGTGCAGGGGCCACAACGTTGTCCCCATAATGGACTACAACGTTGTTCGTTGTCCACAATGTTGTGGCGTTGTACGTGGTACGTAGGTCAACATTGGCGAGCGAGCGTGTTGTCCTTCTTGGTCGCCGACCTCCTGGCAAGGGCCTTTATCAGGTTCTCGGTGCCCACTCTGTCTCGGTCCACGCGGCCGACGCTGTTGCACTTGTCGCCCTCTCCCACTCCACCCACTCGCATCTCCTTCACCATCGCCTCTGTCATCTTCCGGCTTCTGCCGTCATCTCTCTTCTTTGCACACTCCCGGCCGATGGACTGTCTGACCCGTCTTTTTGTGCCCCGTGTGCGGCTGATTGCACCTTTTGCACCGTCCGAAAGATGCATCGTCTCCCCTTTCCGTCTTCTCCCTCCCGCGCGTCGGCGCCTCTCGAGCTGGTCCATGCTGACGTCCTGGGTCCTCTCCAGGATGAGTCTCTTGCTGAGCATGCCACGTACGTCCTCAGCCTCATTGACGACTTCTCTCGCTTCACGTGGATCTTCTGTCTTCGTATAAAGAGTGACGTCGCCGCGACGATCCAGTCGTGGTACGCGTCTGCTCAGCGCCAGAGTCGTCATCAGCTCCTCCACTTTCGCTCTGATCGTGGTGGTGAGTTCCTCGGCAACACCACGGCCTTTTTCGATCGTGAAGGTGTTATTCATGAGCTCTTTACACCCTATTCTCCTCAGCAGAATGGGGTTGCAGAATGCTGGAACCGCACCCTTATTGAGGGTGTTCGCACCATGATGGCTGCAGCTGGATTTCTTGACCGTGGTCGGGGTTTCTCGTCTGAGGCTGCCCGTTACCGCACCTGGGTGTGGAACCGGATCCCGCACGGACCACTTGTCCCTGACATCACGCCGTTCGAGCTCTTCTTTGGTTATCGTGCGGATCTCAGCCAGGCCGTGGTGTGGGGCACCATGGCCACTGTTCATCTTGCGCCCCCTTCTCGGTCCGGCAAGCTCGACCCGCCTGGCCGTCTTTGTGTCACGTTTGGCGTCGCTCCTCGATCTCGGGTGCATCATTTTTGGGATCCTGTCGCACATCGCATCATCGAGTCCTGCCATGCTCGCTTCTTTGAGCAGCTGACGTACAGTGCGTTCCGTGCAGATCGCACTCCTCCCCCCCTCGTCCTCTGCCACTGCTTACTCCGCTGATGGCCTCGTCAGTGTCGGGTCCCTGCCATTTCTCGCGCCTCCTCTCGCCTCTTCTGATCCTATACCCACCTCCCTCATTCACCCTGTTTGCTTTCCCGCCACGTCGGCAGCTTCCCCTCCCTCGCCTCGTCTGCCTGTCCCTCCGTCCGCCCTTCCCATTCCTCCTCCCGTTCCCCCCCTTCCTGTCTCGTTGGTCTCGTCACCCCCTGCCCCACCTCCCCCCGCCCCCGCTGCCTCACCTGCCGTCCCATCCGCACCCACCCCCCCCCCGTCATCCCTCCAGCGCCCGCGCCCGTGTCACCCTCCTCCGCGCTCCCGGTGCCCCCCGCGCCTGCTCCCGTACCGTCGACCCCTCCTCCGTGCTCGTCTCCCGTGTCTCCTCCTCCCCCCCTCCCTTTGACCCATCGCCGTGGTGGCCCACCGTCTGTGTCCCTTCTTCCTCCCCTCTTATCATCACCGGTTCCCCCTCACCCCTCTCCCCCCGGATTCCCC
>SZWC01005017.1:0-39495 GCA_023375785.1 Penium margaritaceum | reverse complement strand
CACAACTCTGGCACACCTCTGGCACAACTCTGGCACAACTCTGGCACAAATCTGGCACAACTCTGGCACAACTCTGGCACCACTCCGGCACAATTCAAGCACAACTATGGCACAACTCTGGCACAACTCTGGCACAACTCTGGCACAACCCTAGCACAACTCTAGCACAACTCTGGCACAACTCTGGCACCACTCCGGCACAACTCAAGCACAACTATGGCATACCTCTGGCACATCTATGGCACAAATCTGGCACAACTCTGGCACGACTCTGGCAGAACTCTGGTACAACTCTGGCACAACTCTTGCACAAAGCTGGCACAACTCTGGCACAACTCTGGCACAACTCTGGAAGAACTCTGGAAGAACTCTGGCAAAACACTGGCACCACTCTGGCAAAATTCCGGCACAACTCTAACACAACTCTGGCACAACGCTGGAAAAACTCTGGCACAACTCTGGCACAACTCTCGCACAAATCTGGCACAACTCTGGCACAACTCTGGCACAACTCTGGCACAACTCTGACACAACTCTGGCACGACTCTGGAACAATTCTGGCACAACACTAGCACAACNTTGGGGTAAATGTCTAATTCGGAGAGTCGGTCAAAGTCGACTTGAGATCCACTTAGATAGTGAAATATAGTTCATGAGTTGCTGGTTCCAACGCATTTTGAATCCCTAAATTCCATTAGATTTTGAGGAAGTTATGACTGTTCAAAATTGGGATGTGCATAAACACCTCATGCAGCTACATTTTGTTTACAAATGGCTTTCTCTGACATCATTTACATGTCACATATGCAGACCTTCAAGTGTTTAAAGACACGTCAATAATATTTTTGACAATGGTGTACTTGAGACACAGTAATGAGTCTCCTAACCAGTTGGAGGAAAACCGACTTCCGACTTGACTCATCAGGAGACGACTTCCGACTTTCGACTTCCGACTTGGCCATCGACTTTGACTTCCCAACGTTGTGCCAGTGTTGTGCCAGAAAAACACTGGCACAACTCTGGCACAACTCTGGCACAAATCTGGCACATCTCTGGAACAACCCTGGCACAACTCTGGGACAACGCGAGCACAACTATGGCACAACTCTGGCACAACTCTCGCACAAATCTGGCACAACTCTGGCACAACTCTGGCACAACTCTGACACAACTCTGGCACAACTCTGGCACAAATCTGTCTGAACTCTGGCACAACTCTGGCACAACTCTGACACAACTCTGGCACAACTCTGGCACAAATCTGTCTGAACTCTGGCACAACTCTGGCACAACTCTGACACAACTCTGGCACAACTCTGGCACAAATCTGTCTGAACTCTGGCACAACTCTGGCACAACTCTGACACAACTCTGGCACAACTCTGGCACAAATCTGTCTGAACTCTGGCACAACTCTGGCACAACTCTGGTACAACTCTGGCACAACTCTGGCACAACTCGGGCACAACTCTGGCACAACTCTGGCACAACTTTGGCACATTTCTGGCACAACTCTGGCACAACTCTGGCACAAATCTGGCACATCTCTGGAACAACCCTGGCACAACTCTGGGACAACGCGAGCACAACTATGGCACAACTCTGGCACAACTCTCGCACAACTGTGGCACAACTCTAGCACAACTCTGGCACAACTCTGGCAAAACTCAAGCACAACTATGGCACAACTCTGGCACAACTCTGGTACAACTTTGGCACAACTCTGGAACAACTATGGCACATCTCTGGCAAACCTCTGGCAAAACTCTCTTAAAACTCTGGCACAAGTCTGGCTCAACTCTGGCACAACTCTGGTACAACTCTGGCACATCTCTGGCACAACTCTAGCACAACTCTGGCACAACTCTGGCAAAACTCTCTTAAAACTCTGGCACAAGTCTGGCTCAACTCTGGCACAACTCTGGTACAACTCTGGCACATCTCTGGCACAACTCTAGCACAACTGTGGCACAAATCTGGTACAAGTCTGGCACAAACCTGGCACAACTCTGGCACAACTCTGTCACAACTCTGGCACAACTCTGGCAAAACTCTGGCACAACTCTGGAACAACTGTTGTACAACTCTGGCACAACTCTGGTACAACTATGGCAAAACTATGTTAGAACTCTGGCACAACTCTGGCACAACTCTGTCACAACTCTGGCACAACTCTGGCAAAACTCTGGCACAACTCTGGAACAACTGTTGTACAACTCTGGCACAACTCTGGTACAACTATGGCAAAACTATGTTAGAACTCTGGCACAACTCTGGCAAAGCTCTGGCACAACTCTGGCACAACTCTGGCACAACTGTGGCACAACTCTTGCACAAATCTGGCACCACTCTGGCACAGCTCAAGCAGAACTATGGAACAACTCTGGCCCATCTATGGCACACATCGGGCACAAATCTGGCACAAATCTGGCACAACTCTGGCACAACTCTGGCACAACTCTGGCACAACTCGAGCACAACTCTGGAACAACACTCGCACAACTCTGGCACAACTCTGGCACAACTCTGTCACAACGCTGGCACAACTCTAGCACACCTCTGGCACAACCCTGGCACAACTCTGGCACAACTCTCGCACAACTCTGGCACAACTCTGGCACAACTCTGGAACAACTTCGGCACAACTCTGGCACAACTCTGGCACAACTCTAGCAGAACTCTGGCACAGCTCTGGCACAACTCTGGCACAACTCTAGCACAACTCTAGCACAACTCTGGAACAACTCTCGCACAACTCTGGCACAAGTCTGGCACAACCCTGGCACAACTCTGGCACAACTCTCGCACAACTCTGGCACAACTCTGGCACAACTCTGGAACAACTTCGGCACAACTCTGGCACAACTCTGGCACAACTCTAGCAGAACTCTGGCACAGCTCTGGCACAACTCTGGCACAACTCTAGCACAACTCTAGCACAACTCTGGAACAACTCTCGCACAACTCTGGCACAAGTCTGGCACAACCCTGGCACAACTCTGGCACAACTCTCGCACAACTCTGGCACAACTCTGGCACAACTCTGGAACAACTTCGGCACAACTCTGGCACAACTCTGGCACAACTCTAGCAGAACTCTGGCACAGCTCTGGCACAACTCTGGCACAACTCTAGCACAACTCTAGCACAACTCTGGAACAACTCTCGCACAACTCTGGCACAAGTCTGGCACAACCCTGGCACAACTCTGGCACAACTCTCGCACAACTCTGGCACAACTCTGGCACAACTCTGGAACAACTTCGGCACAACTCTGGCACAACTCTGGCACAACTCTAGCAGAACTCTGGCACAGCTCTGGCACAACTCTGGCACAACTCTAGCACAACTCTAGCACAACTCTGGAACAACTCTCGCACAACTCTGGCACAAGTCTGGCACAACCCTGGCACAACTCTGGCACAACTCTCGCACAACTCTGGCACAACTCTGGCACAACTCTGGAACAACTTCGGCACAACTCTGGCACAACTCTGGCACAACTCTAGCAGAACTCTGGCACAGCTCTGGCACAACTCTGGCACAACTCTAGCACAACTCTAGCACAACTCTGGAACAACTCTCGCACAACTCTGGCACAAGTCTGGCACAACCCTGGCACAACTCTGGCACAACTCTCGCACAACTCTGGCACAACTCTGGCACAACTCTGGAACAACTTCGGCACAACTCTGGCACAACTCTGGCACAACTCTAGCAGAACTCTGGCACAGCTCTGGCACAACTCTGGCACAACTCTAGCACAACTCTAGCACAACTCTGGAACAACTCTCGCACAACTCTGGCACAAGTCTGGCACAACCCTGGCACAACTCTGGCACAACTCTCGCACAACTCTGGCACAACTCTGGCACAACTCTGGAACAACTTCGGCACAACTCTGGCACAACTCTGGCACAACTCTAGCAGAACTCTGGCACAGCTCTGGCACAACTCTGGCACAACTCTAGCACAACTCTAGCACAACTCTGGAACAACTCTCGCACAACTCTGGCACAAGTCTGGCACAACCCTGGCACAACTCTGGCACAACTCTCGCACAACTCTGGCACAACTCTGGCACAACTCTGGAACAACTTCGGCACAACTCTGGCACAACTCTGGCACAACTCTAGCAGAACTCTGGCACAGCTCTGGCACAACTCTGGCACAACTCTAGCACAACTCTAGCACAACTCTGGAACAACTCTCGCACAACTCTGGCACAAGTCTGGCACAACCCTGGCACAACTCTGGCACAACTCTCGCACAACTCTGGCACAACTCTGGCACAACTCTGGAACAACTTCGGCACAACTCTGGCACAACTCTGGCACAACTCTAGCAGAACTCTGGCACAGCTCTGGCACAACTCTGGCACAACTCTAGCACAACTCTAGCACAACTCTGGAACAACTCTCGCACAACTCTGGCACAAGTCTGGCACAACCCTGGCACAACTCTGGCACAACTCTCGCACAACTCTGGCACAACTCTGGCACAACTCTGGAACAACTTCGGCACAACTCTGGCACAACTCTGGCACAACTCTAGCAGAACTCTGGCACAGCTCTGGCACAACTCTGGCACAACTCTAGCACAACTCTAGCACAACTCTGGAACAACTCTCGCACAACTCTGGCACAAGTCTGGCACAACCCTGGCACAACTCTGGCACAACTCTCGCACAACTCTGGCACAACTCTGGCACAACTCTGGAACAACTTCGGCACAACTCTGGCACAACTCTGGCACAACTCTAGCAGAACTCTGGCACAGCTCTGGCACAACTCTGGCACAACTCTAGCACAACTCTAGCACAACTCTGGAACAACTCTCGCACAACTCTGGCACAAGTCTGGCACAACCCTGGCACAACTCTGGCACAACTCTCGCACAACTCTGGCACAACTCTGGCACAACTCTGGAACAACTTCGGCACAACTCTGGCACAACTCTGGCACAACTCTAGCAGAACTCTGGCACAGCTCTGGCACAACTCTGGCACAACTCTAGCACAACTCTAGCACAACTCTGGAACAACTCTCGCACAACTCTGGCACAAGTCTGGCACAACCCTGGCACAACTCTGGCACAACTCTCGCACAACTCTGGCACAACTCTGGCACAACTCTGGAACAACTTCGGCACAACTCTGGCACAACTCTGGCACAACTCTAGCAGAACTCTGGCACAGCTCTGGCACAACTCTGGCACAACTCTAGCACAACTCTAGCACAACTCTGGAACAACTCTCGCACAACTCTGGCACAAGTCTGGCACAACCCTGGCACAACTCTGGCACAACTCTCGCACAACTCTGGCACAACTCTGGCACAACTCTGGAACAACTTCGGCACAACTCTGGCACAACTCTGGCACAACTCTAGCAGAACTCTGGCACAGCTCTGGCACAACTCTGGCACAACTCTAGCACAACTCTAGCACAACTCTGGAACAACTCTCGCACAACTCTGGCACAAGTCTGGCACAACCCTGGCACAACTCTGGCACAACTCTCGCACAACTCTGGCACAACTCTGGCACAACTCTGGAACAACTTCGGCACAACTCTGGCACAACTCTGGCACAACTCTAGCAGAACTCTGGCACAGCTCTGGCACAACTCTGGCACAACTCTAGCACAACTCTAGCACAACTCTGGAACAACTCTCGCACAACTCTGGCACAAGTCTGGCACAACCCTGGCACAACTCTGGCACAACTCTCGCACAACTCTGGCACAACTCTGGCACAACTCTGGAACAACTTCGGCACAACTCTGGCACAACTCTGGCACAACTCTAGCAGAACTCTGGCACAGCTCTGGCACAACTCTGGCACAACTCTAGCACAACTCTAGCACAACTCTGGAACAACTCTCGCACAACTCTGGCACAAGTCTGGCACAACCCTGGCACAACTCTGGCACAACTCTCGCACAACTCTGGCACAACTCTGGCACAACTCTGGAACAACTTCGGCACAACTCTGGCACAACTCTGGCACAACTCTAGCAGAACTCTGGCACAGCTCTGGCACAACTCTGGCACAACTCTAGCACAACTCTAGCACAACTCTGGAACAACTCTCGCACAACTCTGGCACAAGTCTGGCACAACCCTGGCACAACTCTGGCACAACTCTCGCACAACTCTGGCACAACTCTGGCACAACTCTGGAACAACTTCGGCACAACTCTGGCACAACTCTGGCACAACTCTAGCAGAACTCTGGCACAGCTCTGGCACAACTCTGGCACAACTCTAGCACAACCCTGGCACAAATCTGGCACACCTCAGGCACAACTCTGGCACAACTCTGGCACAAATCTGGCACAACTCTGGCACAACTCTGGCACAACTCTGGCATAACGCTGGAAAAACTCTGGCACAACTCTGGCACAACTCTGGCACAAATCTGGCACAACTCTGGCACAACTCTGGCACAACTCTGGCACAACTCTGGCACAACTCTGGCACAACTCTAGCACAACTCTAGCACAACTCTGGCACAACTCTTTGAATTGAGATGGGAATTTTATTTGCAACCAGCAATTAATTTGGGACAGGGAGTTGATTTACTGCGGTGATTTGATCAGGAGTTGATTTGTAATGGGGTTTTATTTGCGACATTGATTTGGTCTACAAAGGTGTGTCTTTCTGTGATGGAGAGTTGATTTTCAACGGAAAGTTGATGTGCGACGCGGAGCTGATTTGCAGCAGGGAGTTTATTGGAAAGAGGGAGTTAATTTCAGACTGGGAGTCCATTTGGAATGGGGATTTGATGTAGGATGGTGAGCCGATTTGCCTCAGGATGTCATTTGCGACAGGGAGTTGACTTGCAACTTAGAGTTGAGTTGCCACCGGGGAATCATTTGCATCCAAGAGTTGATTTGCGACGACGAGTTGACTAGTGAAAGAGAGTTGATTTGCAATGGGGATTTGTTTTGTGACCATGATAGTTGTGTCCGATGATTTAGCCTGATACTTGCTCCTGATACTTGTGCCCGATTATTATGCCTAAGACTTGTGCCTGATACTTGTGCCTGATACTACTGCCTGCTAATTGCGCCTGATACTTGTGCCTGGTACTTGTACCTGAAACTTGTACCCAGTAATTTCTTGATAAGTGCACCTGATACTTGTGCCTGATACGCATGCCTGATGATTGTGCCTCATACTTGTGCTTGATTGTGCCTGAAACTTGTGCCTCATACTGTTGCATGATCCTCGTGCATGATACTTTTGCCTGCTACTAGTGCCTGATACATGTGCATAATACTTGTGCCTGAAAGCTGTCCCTGATACTTGATTTTGATACCTGTGCCTGAAACTTGGGCCTGAGAATTGTGCCGGATACTTTTGCCATATAATTTTACTTGATACTTGTGCCTGATACTTGTGCCTGCTACCTGTGCCTTATACTTAGTCCTGATTCTTGTGCCCGATACCTGTGCTTGAAATTTGCGCCTCATACTTGTGCCTGAGACGTGTGCCTGATACTTGTGCATGATAACTGTGCCTGGTACTTGTTCCAAATACTTTCGCGAAATATTTATGCCTGATTCATGAGCCCAATACTTGAGCCACATACTTGTGCATTATATGTTTGCCTAATACTTGCGCCTGATTCTCTTTCATGTTGCTTGTTCCTGATACTTGTGCTTGCTAGTTGTGCCTAATACTTGTGCCTAATAGTTCTTCCTGATACTTGTGCCCGAAACTCGCGCCTGATACTTGTGCCTGATACTCGTGCCTGATAGTTGTGCCTCATCGTGTACAAGATAATTGTACTTGATACTTCGGCCTCATACTTGCGGCTGATACTTGTGCTTGATACTTGTCCCTGGTACTCGTGACCAATACTTCTGCCAGATACTTGTGCCGGATACATGTGCCCAATATTTGAGCCTAATACTTGTGCAAAATACTTGTGCCTGATACTTGTGCCTGATAATTATTCCTGATACTTGTGCATGATTATTTTTCCTGATACTTGCGCTGGATACTTGGGCCTGATATGTGTGCCAGATAGTTGTGCCTGATTTTTTAACTTGATTTCTGTCCCATAAACCTGGGCATGATGCTTGAGCAAGAAAATTGTACTTGACACTTGTGCCTGATACTTGTGCCTGATACTTGTGCCTGATATGTGCATGATCCTTGTGCCTCATACTTGTGCCTGATACTTGTGCCTGATGTTTCTGCCTGATACTCGTGCCTGATACTTGTGCATGATACTTGTGCCTGATACTTGTACCTGATAGTTGTGCTTGGCAGCTGTCCCTGATACTTGCATCTAATACTTGTGACTGATACTTGTAGCTGATACGTGTGCCTGGTTCTTTTGCTTGATGCTAGTCCTTGATACTCGTGCATGATACTTGTGCCTGATACCTGTGCCTAATACTTGTGCCTGATACTCGTGCCTATTACTTGTCCTTGATAGCTGTCCCTGAACCTCGCATCTAGTACTTGTGGGTGATTCTTGTGCCTGATGTTTGTGTCTAATACTTGTGTTTGATACTTGTCGCTGATACTTGTGCCTAATTATTGCACCTGATACTTGTGCCTCATACATGTGCCTCATACTTGTGACTGATACTTGTCCCTAATATTTGTGCCTGATACTTGTGCTCGGTGCTTGTCCCTGATACTTGCGCCTGATAGTTGTGCATGATACTTTTGCCTGATAATTGTGCCTGATCCTTGTGCCTTATACTTGTGCCAGGTACTTGTGCCCGATACTTGTGCCTGGTACCTGTACCTGATACTTGTGCCTGATGCTTGTGTGTGTTACTTGTTCATGATACTTGTGCCTGATGTTTTTTTCTTATACTTGTGCATGATACTTGTCCCTGTTACTTGCGCTGGATAATTTTGCCTGATACTTCTTCCGTATACTTGTGCTAGATACTTGTGATGGATATTTGTGCCAGATACTTGTGCCTGATACTTGTGCCTGATCTTTGTTTGGATGCTAGTGCCTGATGTTTGTGCCTGATCCATGTGCCCGATGCTTGTGCTTGATACTTATGCTTGATTCTTGTGCCTGATATTTTTGCCTGATAACTTTGCCTGATATTTGTGCCTGAGACTTGTGCCTGATACTTGTGAGAGATACTTGTGCCTGATACTTGCGCCTAATACTTGTGCCCGATACTTGTGCCTGATACTTGTGCCTAATACTTGTGCCTGATACTTGTGCCTAATACTTGTGCCTGATACTTGTGCCTGAAACTTGTGCTTGATGCTTGTGCTTGATACGTTTTCCTGATACTTGTGCCTGATACTTGTGCCTAACACGTGCCCCAGATACCTGTGCCTAATCCTTGAGCCAGATACTTGTACTTGATATGTGTCCTTGATACTTGTGCCTGATTCTTGTGCTTGCTACTCATGGCCGATACTTGCGCCTCATGCTTGTGCCTCATATTTGTGCCTGATACTTGTGCTTGATCCTTGTTCCTAACATTTGTGCCTGATATGTATGCATGATACTCGTGCCTGATACTTGTGCCTGATACTTGTGCCTCATACTTGTGCCTGATACTTGTGCCATATACTTGTTCTTGATACTTGGGCCTCATGCTTGTGCCTGAAACTTGTGCCTCATACTTGCAAATGATACGTGCACCTTATACGTCTCCCTGATACTTGTGCCCGATATTCGTGGAACAAAATTTTGCCTGATCCTTGTGCCTGAAACGTATGCCTGATACTTGTGCCATATACTTGTGCCATATACTTGTTCTTGATACTTGTGCCTCATGCTTGTGCCTGAAACTTGTGCCTCATACTTGCAAATGATACGTGCACCTTATACTTCTCCCTGATACTTGTGCCCGATACTTGTCCTTGATGCTTGTCCCTGATACTTGCGCCTGATGCTTGTGCATGATACTTGTTCCTGATACTTGTGCCTGATCATTGTGCTTCATACTTCTGCCTAACACTTGTTCCTAATACTTGTGCCTAATACATGTTCTTGATGCTTGTGCCTGACACTTGTGCCTCATACTTGTGCCCGAAACTTGTGCCTGCTACTTGTTCCTGACACTTGTGCCTGATACTTGGGCCTGGTACATGCACCTGATACTTGTGCCTGATCTTGTGCTAAATTCTTGTGCAGGATGATTGTGCCAAATACTTTTATTTGATACTTGTGCCTGATACTTGTGCCTGTTGCTTGCGCGTGAGACTTCTACCAGATCCTCGTGCTCGATACTTGTGCCTCAGACTTGTGCCTAGTCGTTGTTTTGAGACTTGTGCATGATACTTGTGCCTTATACTTGTTCCTGATACATGTGCCTGATACTGGTGCTTGATACTTATTCCTGATACTTGTGCCTTACACTTGTGCCAGATATTTGCACTTGATACTTGTGCCATATATGTGTGCCTGATACGTGTACCTGGTACTTGTTCCTGATACTTGTGCTTTATTCTTGTGCCTGATACTTGTGCTGGTACTTGTCTCTAATACTTGTGGATGATACTTTGCCTGAAACTTATTCCTGATACTTGTGCCTGTTACTTGTGCCTGATATTTGTTTGATACTTGTGCATGATACTTATGCCTGACACTTTTTCCTGGTACATGTGCCTGACATGTTTGCTTGATACTCATGCCTGATACATGAACCTGATACATGTGCCCGATCCTTGTGCCTGATACTTGTTCCTGATAATTGTTCCTGATTCTTGTGCCATATACTTGTAATTGATACTTACGCCTTCTGCTTTATCCTCATACTTGTGCATGATGTTTGTGCCTGCATGCATAAGTGTGCTTGATACTCATGCCTGATACTTGTGCCTCATTATTGTGCCTGAAACTTGTGCCTCACACTTAGTCCTGATACTTGCACATTTTACTTGTGCCTGATTCTTGTTTCCGATACTTGTCCTTGATACTTATCCCTGATACTTGTCCCTGATACGTTTGCATGATATTTGTGCCTGATACTTGTGCCTGATACTTGTGCCTGATTTTTGCTTGAAACCTGTGCCTGATACATGTGCCTGATACTTGTGCCAGATGCTTGTGCCTAATACATGTGCCTGATACTTGTGCCCTTTTTTTTGGGTGGTGTTTATAGATGGTCCGGGCTGAAAATACTTCCCACTGGGCACTTGTGCCTGATACTTGTGCATGATATTTGTGCCTGATACTTGTGCCTGATACTTGTGCCTGATACGTATGCCTGGTACTTGTGACTTCTACTTTTGTTTGATGTTTGTGCCTGCTACTTGTGCCTGACACTTGTGCCTGATACTTGTGCCTGATAGTTGTTCCTGATACTTGTTCCTGGTACTTGCACGTGATACTTGTGCCTGATACTTGTCCTAAATACTCGTGCAGGATGATTGTGCCAAATACTTGTATTTGATACTTGTGCCTGATACTCGTGCCTGATTTCTGTGCCACACACTTGTACTTGATACTTGTGCCTGATACTTGTGCGTGATACTTGCGTGTGATACTTCTGCCAGATACTCGTGCCTGATATTTGTGCCTCATACTTGTGCCTGATAACTGTTTTGAGACTTGTGCCTAATACATGTGTGTCAAAAGAATGGGAAGAGCGGCAAGTGTGACGGCAGAAGCAGGACAAGACGGCAGACACAGGACTGCTGACAAAAGCAAGGACCTACGTGACAGTGCAAGGAGTTCGCCTGGGAGAAAGACAGGCAGGTTACGAGAGCTGAAGTAGAGAGCTTGAATGTACAGGAGTCCAGTGAGATAATGTGGACAGTGAAAGCACGGAATTGATGTCCAGAGGCGAGAGAGCTGAGCGACGGAGCGAGAGTGATGGAGCAAAGTGATTGTTGATAAGAGAGCTGAGAGCGGATGGTGAAGAAGGAGTGAGCAACTAGCAAACAGAGAGAATACGTGACGGTAAAGCCACGGAACCGAAGGCGAACAGGTTGAGATGGCTGTTCTGGGTTAACCTCAAGGGAATGAACTTCCTCGGCACATACAAATAGAACAGGACAACATCACTAAGTAACGGCTTCTTCCAGCTAGCTGTATGCAGAGCGACATGTTTGCTTTTATTAGGGGCGGCTCAAACGTTCATGACTGTTCAGCTCTTGCCGAGGAGGTTTGCTGCAGGACCTGAACCTGTATCAAGAGCTCCGATTATCCAAGGGGTGTTGTTACGTAAGGAACCTTGTCGGAGTCATATTTCTGACAGCCCCCCTGAGTCCAAAAAGTAATGAAGAACTCATTGCCTATAGGGCATCAGTGTCCAAGTGTCTTTATCTGGTAGGGGGAGCAACCACTCGACAAAGGGATCTGATGATCTGGTTACAGAGATTGGGATTTAACGCCACTGCCACAAGAGAGTACCACATTGCTGCTACAGGTGACACTTCTTCAACGATTCTGTGGTAGATGATATGGGTGGTGCAAAGAGATCTCTTGACATCTCGAAGGGTTGTTGTACGCCCTTGGAGGATACCCAGGGTTTCCATAAACTCCTTCTATAGGAAGAGGGAGAGTTGGTACCCATGGAGAAAGGATTGCCTTGTCTTGACTTGTACTGTACCATACCAGTCGTGGATGTTGTCTCTGAACTGATCAAGCTCGGGAATGTGTGTCCAGTCGAGGGCTTGAGCTGCCATGTTGTTGAACGTGATGGTTCATGGCAGAAACTGGTGACCGTTCACCAGGGGCAGATCAGCAGGTCTGTCTTGCTGGTGATGTTGGTGCTGATGGCTGGGGCAGAAAGGAGAGATGGAGAAGTGGAGAGATTTGCTTGAATTCTGCCTCGGAGGAGTGTCGGCTTGTTTCACTAGTTTGTTCGAGCCTGAGGAGCGGGAAGACAAGTGATGTCCGATGCCCCTCATTGTAGGACTCCTTGAGGCAGAGAGGGGAGATAATGGTGACGGTGCTGATGATGCTGGGCGCTGATCACCGCAAGATTGGCGGTTTGACCGGGCTGACACACGTGCTGATGATGGCTGCAGTTGTTTGTAGAGAGAGATGGAATCCAAGTAGGGGAGACACTGCTTGTGCTGCTGAGATAGGGGAGGAGAGATGCGGTGAGGGGAAGGCAGGGGCAAACGCACCGTGAGGAATTTGCTGCCAGCATGGATGCAGGTTGCTACAAAACAGGCATCTGGCTTATGCAGATCCTTGTGCCAGTGACAGCTGCTGATGAAAGCTGATGAGGAGGCAGAGGCGAATGCTTTGATGAGGGAATCTTGGCGCAGGGGCAAGCCACATGTGCTGATGATCGAATCGGCTTGGGCCCAAATCACTGTGAGATTGGTGGATTGACCGTGCAGATCCTTGTGCCGAGCGGATGATGACTGTGAAGTAGTGGCGGAAGCGGCGGATTCGGTGAGGAAGTGGACGCATGGGCAAAATCACGTGCGCTGCTGAAGGATTCGGCTTGGGCAAATGTCGTCGCGGAATGAGCGACTTGGCTGGGAGGAACCTTGTGCCGAGAGGGTGATGATCGCGAAGAAGTGGCAGATTGATGATGAAGTGGGTGCAGTGGTGAGACCACGTGCACTGCTGAATGCTGGAAGATGAAGATGACGAAGATGATGAGGATGACGAGGATGATGATGAAGCAAGGATGAGAAAGGAGAAGATGTTGAAGTAGTTGAAAGAGAAACTTGGTGGATAAAGGAAGAGGAGAATGCTGATGCTGCGGTAGGTGCAGAGGAAGGTTGCAGATCAAGGAGGATTGGGTGATGAACAAGAAAGAGGCGAGGAAAAGGGCTGATGTGGCAGAAGGGTCCTCTGATGTCAGGAGATTGACCTCTTGTGTCCCCAGCTGGCCCGAGACCAACGGGCAGGGTGACAAGTGATTTCTGATGTACTGACAACGAGAGGGAGTCTACTGCAGAGAGTGCGGTCTGAAAGAAGCAGAGACATTGGCGGATGTCAGGATAGTGATGGCTTGTTCCCCAGTTTGCTCGGGACCGACGAGCAAAAGGATTGGTGGTGTCCGATGTCCCCACGGCAAACGGAGCTCTTTTGCTGCCAAGAACGGGAAGAAGCGGCGCGAGGGGGCAGCTTGAGAAGATGATGCGGGATGGATCAGGTGACTTATGGAACAGGCAGATGATGAAGAATGGAGAAGCTGGCAGAGAATGGTGATAGTGCTGATGAAGTTGATGAGGTAGAACGAAGTAGATGTGAGGAAGGGAGGAGGACAGAAGAGCGAGGGTGCTCCAGAGGTGGAGACAAAGATGTAACCATGCCACGCGGCCACAAAAGGAGTAAGAATTAATTGTGAGAGAAGAAGGCTGAAGAGATCTGCAGAGAATGTGGTTGGTTCTGAGCAATTCAGGCAAATAGAGATGACGGCAGAGTGGTAGGAAGCTTCGATGAAGATGACGACAGATGGCGGATCGAGAGCTGACGGTGGAGAAGTGCTAAACGTTGCCACGGACGTGTGCATGGACGCAAGGCCTCGTCACAGCAATGAACACCATCGAGGCTTGAGGATCATTCAAAATGATGCTACTGACATCAGCTATAGATGAAGCTGGTAGGCACAGGGTGGTGGCGGTGATAAACTAACCGACAGAGACTGGCGATTGACACGAGGATGCAATGACGTGGTTAGGAGGAACCAGGCAAGGTAACCTATGGCTCTGATATCATGAAAGAAGAATGGGGAGAGCGGCGAGTGTGGTAGCAGAAGCAGGATGAGACGACAGGCATGGGACTGCTGACAAAAGCAAGGATCTGAGTGACAGTGCGAGGGGTTAGCCTGGGAGAACGCCAGGCAGGTTGCGAGAGCTGAAGTAGAGACCTTGAATGGAGAGGAGTGCGGTAAGAGAATGTGGATAGTGAAAGCACGGACTTGATATCCAGAGACGAGAGAGCTGAGCGATGGAGCGAGAGTGACGGAGCGAAGTGATTCCTGATAAGAGGGCTGAGAGTGGATGGCAAAGAAAGAGTGCGCGATCAGCGAGCAGAGTGGAGACACGGCGGTGAAGCCGTGCAACCAAAGGCGAATAGGTTGAGAATACTTTTCTGGGTTGAACTCAAGGGAATGAGCTTCCTCAATATGTATAAAAAAGAATAGGAAAACATCACTAAGCAACGGCTTCTTCCTGCTAGCCATACACGGAGTGATGTATTTGTTTTTTATTAGGGACGGCTTGACTAAGTTGAACGGTAATGACCGTTTAGCTGTTCCCGAGGAGGTTCAGTGCAGGACCTGAACCTGTATCAAGAGCTCGGATTATCTGAGGGATTTTTATTATGTAGGAAACCTTGTCGGAGTCATGTTTCTGACAGCCCCCTGAGTCTGACAAGGTGTGAAGAACTGATTGACTATAGGGCATCACTGTCCAGATGTCTTCCTCCGGTGGCGGGAGCAACCACTCGATGAAGGGATCTGACAGTCTGGTTATAGAGACTGGGATTCAATGCCGCTGCCTCAAGGTAGTGCCACATTACTGCTACATGTGACACTTTTTTAATGATTCTGTGGTAGACGATATGGGTGGTGTGAAGGAAGCATCTCTTGATATCTCGAAGGGTTGCTGTGTATGCCCTTGGAGGACACCTAGGGTTTTCCTTCCAGGAAAAGGGAGATTTGGTACTTGCGGAGAAAGGATTGCCCTTTCTTAACTTGTACTGTATCATATCTGCCGTGGATGTTGTCTCCAAATTGATCGAGCTTGGGAATGCATGTCCAGTCAAGGGCTTGAGCTGCCATGTTGTTGAACGTGATGGTTCATGGTAGCAGCTGGTGACTGTTCACCAGGGGCAGATCAGCAGGTCTGTCCTGCTGGTGATGTTGGTGCTGATGACTGGGGGAGAAAGGAGCGATGGGAAAGTGGTGAGATCTGCTTGAGTTCTGCCTTGGAGGAGTGTCGGCTTGTTTCACTAGTTTGCTCGAGCCCGACTAACCGGAAGACAAGTGATGTCCAATGTCCCTCATTGTAGGGCTCCTTGAGGGAGAGAGGGGAGATAATGGTGAGGGTGCTGATGATGCCGGGTGCGGATCATCGCAAGATAGGCTGTTTGAACGGGCTGACTCACGTGATGATGATGGCTGCAGATGTTTGTAAAGGGAGATTGAGCCAATGTAGGGGCGACACTGCTTGCTGAGATAGGGGAGGAGAGATGCGGTGAGGGGAAGGCAGGGGCCAAAGCGCCATGAGGAATTTGTTGCCAGCATGGGTGCAGGCTGCTGCAAAACAGGCATTTGGCTCATGCAGATCCTTGTGCCAGTGACAGCTGCTGATGAAATCTGATGAGGAGGCGGAGGCGGATGTTTTGATGAGGAAATATTGGTACAGGTGGAAGCCGCGTATGCTCATGATCAAATCGGCTTGGGCGTAAATCACCATGAGATTGATGGATTGACCGGGCAGATCCTTGGGCTGAGCGGACGATGACCACAAAGCAGTGGCGGGAGCGATGGATTCAGAGAGAAAGGAGGCACAAGGGCAAACCACGTGCCCTGCTGAAGGATTCGGCTTGGGTGCAGGTCATTGCATAGTGAGGAACTCGACCAGGAAGATCTTTCTGCCGAGTGGATGATGATCCCGGAGAAGTGGCGGATTGATGATGAAGTGGGTGCAGGGTGTTGACATGGTGTGCCTCTTGCCATGAGTTCCATTGATCGTACTCCCTGGTTCGACCACTGTGGGGTGGTCAAATACCTGATCTGACTTTAGATTTCAATTTTTCGGATTAACCAATGCAAGATCGAGCTTTGAATTGCTCGATTTGAGTGAGTATTCAGAAAGTTAGCCTAGCCCAAAGTTCGGGTATTGGGCGGGTGGAATCTTGTACCCGCCATGGGTGGCGGGATAATCCACCGCTTGTGATGCGATTTCATCTCCAATGAGCTCCAAATGCACATGCGCCATGAATGAAGTGACTAGAGAGACTTCCTTGACCAGGATGACCTTCTCCTTGACTTCTGGACAAGGAAAGGTGCTTTGACGGGTCATCGTCGAAGCGCCTCACATTGGCTAGCGTGCAAGGCAAGGTGGGCGGCTCCACCAAGCGTTACTTCGACGGCCATAGCAGGGACTCTACTGCTCTGATTTGGGCGTGCTTGACTGCATTGGAAAGCTTAGATTACAAGACATAAAGATTTGACGTTATCTTACTATGCTGGGAAACAAAAAAGTGTTTTGATTCAGTTCTACTGAATGCGACATGTTCTACCCACTCCTATCCGTGATCCTTGTGTTCCACACTCTTCACCAAAGGTGTCCATTGGCTACCCCAAACATTGGTAGCGTGCATCAGTAAGAGCTAGGCATCCTTGAGGTTGTCTCTACACCCACTAGTGCAAACAAAGGGTTGTGGACCCACGTGCCTATGAGGACCCTAGCTCTACTACGTTCACGCTACCACCGCGTGCCATGGCACCGACCGAGCAAGAGAGCATCATCGCCGTCTTGAAGTCCGATGGGCTCGGATTCCACTTTTTGAGGTGGTAGCTTGAGGTCTATCTCGATGACAAGGGTCTGCTTGATCTGGTCAACGGTAAAGAAATAGCCCCTCCGGATACCGCGACGCCGGAGGAAGTGGAAGTATACAAGAAGTGCAACAAGAAGGCGCTTGCCTTGTTAGTGTATGCGCTTACTCCGATGCAGCATTCACTCATTCAAGGATGTACGGAGGCCACAGAGGCCTGGAAGAAGCTCTGTACCATCTACCAGTCTACCAACCTTGCTAACCAGCTCTTTGTCTTCAAGAGACTCGTCACCCTCCAAGCCAACGAAGGCGACGACATCATGGAGATCCTGCAACAGATTGAGTCCATGACTGCCGAGTGCGTAGCTACCGGGTGGAAGGTCGACCCTCAGCTGCAAGCCATGATCCTCCTCCTGGCCTTGCTGGAAAATTGGAGCCCCATGATCACAGTCGTAGGCGGCTGGTCCGCCAATGAGTTGAAGTACCCAAAAGGTGGCTGAGTACATCCGCAATAAATGGATGCGGCGTGGTGGGAGAGAGAGAGTGGGGCATCATCAAATTCTGCCTATGCCGTCCGCCCTCAAAGTGGAGAGGGAGGCAAGAAGGGGAAGGGTGCCAAGCAGGGCACCAAGAAGGGTGACAAGAAGGGGGAGTGCTATGCGTGTGGCAAAGAAGGCCACTACGCACGCAACTGGGCCAACAGGAAGTCGGACCAGCCACGGAAAGCTGGAAAAAGGACGGCCGTGCAATGATGGCGAAGGAGTCCACCGACTTGACAGATCCAGGAGACTCCGGATCAGGCCACCACACGCAATGCAAGTGGGCGGCATTCGTCACCTATGGCACCTCGGAACGGCGCATGACGGTGGCCAACGGCAAAATAGAGTTGGCTGCCGGTGAAGGCAACGTTCGCATGGAGGTGGATGTAGACGGGGAGGCTGTCACGTGCACAATTCACGACGCGCTCCACATACCCAACTTTGGGGCAAATCTGTTGCCAGTGAGCCGCCTTACCGACAAGGGGCTCGAGGTTCTCTTCAACAAGAAGGAGGCCATCATCCAGAAGGAGGGGGATGACGAGGTGATTGCACGTGGAAAGTGAGAGGATGAACTGTACCTACTACATGCAACGATCCTCGGCAGATGGGTGGGGTCCGACGTTGTCTACCTCGCAAAAAAGGACGATGGAGACCTGGACCTATGGCACCGTCGCCTGTGTCACATTGCTCCCTCAATTGTGAGGGACATGGCAAAGAAGGAAGTGGTGCGGGGTCTTGAGGTCAAGACCCTCGACGCAGTCAAGGATGCCGTGTGCGAGCCGAGTGTGGTCGGCAAGGCAATGCGGCAGCCATTTGATGGTAAAGGGATGCGAGCATCGGTGAAGTTGGAGGTGGTGCACACATATGTGTGCGGACCGTTCGAGTCCTCCATTGGTGTGGCACGCTACTTCGTCACCTTCATTGACGACCACAGCCGCAAGCTCTACCTCTACATCATCAAGAGGAAGAGCGATTTCTTGTCGTGCATACCGGAGTTTGTGGCGGCTGTGGAGCGGCAAACCGAGTTAAATGTAAGACGTTCTGGAGTGACAACGATGGCGAGTACGAGGGTTTCTCGGCATGGATGAAGAGCAAGGGGGTCGCGTGGCAGAAAATTATGCCACATTCTCCGTAGCAAAATGGTGTTGCCGAGAGGGAAAACCGCGCCATCCTCAATATGGTCCGGTCCATGTTGAGCGATGCCAGCCTCGAGCAGCGGTACTGGGGCGAGGCGGCATGGACAGCGGCGTACATCATGAACCTGACGCCGGGGAAGCCACTAAAAGATGTGAAATCCAAGGTGTGGAAGACACCACAAGAAGTGTGGAACGGGAGGAAGCCAACTGTGGCTCACCTCCGCACGTTTGGATGTGTTACACATGCTGTTGTGCAGGCACGGGAGGGGCAGAGCAAGCTGGACCCGCGGACTCGGCAGTGCATCTTTGTCGGGTAAGAGAGCAGCAGCAAGGCGTACTGGCTCTTTAACCCGTGGAGGCAGCAGATCGTGAAGATTCATGATGTCACGTTCCACGAGGAAAGCCGTTGGACAGACAAGGAAGCGGGTCTCTCTAAGCATGGCGAGTGGCTGCCACTCCTTGAGGGGGAGACACCAGAGGACGCAAAAGAGGGTCACGTCCTATCGGCTCCAGCCGCCGGGAACCATCCAGGGAATGGGGGAGCGGCTGATTTGTACTCAGCCGAGTCAGACAATGAGTCTGAAGCAGTGGAGCGGAACAAGGAGGCAGGGAGTGAGCCCGAGAGAGGGGGAGTAGGCCAGCGGTGTGAGCGGCACCACGAGGAGGGCAAGAGCAGCAGTAGCAGCAGCCTCAACAGCAGCAGCCCCGGAGAAGCGGACGCGCAAGGAGAACGGCAAAGAGGTAAGATGTCGTGGAGGGCATCTGGACTGGGTTTGCTTGAGCGTTCTTTGTGAAAGAGGAGCCCGAGACTGCCAAGGAGGCGTTGCAGCGGAAGGATGGGGCTGAGTGGGAGAGAGCTATGAAATCTGAGCTCACCTCCCATGAAGAGAACGGCACTTGCGGTAGCAGTCGCAAAAGATATGGAGATCCACCAAATGGATGTCAAGACGGCATTCCTTAACAGCATCATAGACAAGTATATCTACGTTGAGGTGCCGAAGGGGGTGGATGCGCCGAAGGGCAAGGTGTGCAAGCTGTGGAAGGCCTTATACGGGCTAAAACAGACATCCAGGTAGTGGTGCCAACAGATGGACGACTACATGGAAGAGCTCGGCTTTAAGCGTTATGAGTCAGACCACAGCATATACGTGTAGCGCAACAAGGGAATCCATCAGATTGTTGCACTCTACGTGTACGATCTGATCCTGTGTTCATCAGATCTGGCGGCTTTGAAGCAGCTCAAGGAGCAGCTGAGTAGCAGATCTAAGATGACGGACATGGGGGAGCTGGAGTACTACCTCAGGGTCGGTATCACGCAGAACCGGAGGACGCGCACGCTTGAGCTGGGACAAGCCAAGTACGAGGCCAAGGTCCTCAAGTGGTACGACATGGAGGAATGCAAACCAGTGGGGACTCTGGTTTCCACAAGCTGTGAGCTGATTGCGGCGATGGCGCCGCAAAATAAAGAGGAGGAGGACATGGCGGATTTGCTCTCCCAATCTGTGGTGGGCAGCTTGATGTATGCCATGGTGGCAACTTAGCCGGACCTGGCCTACGCGGTGATTCAGGTGAGCAGGTACGTGGCCAATCCTGGGCCAGTACACTGGACACCGGTGAAGCGCATCCTCCGGTACTTGAAGGCAACGCGGCATGCGCGCCTGGAGTACGATGGAAAGGGGAGGTCAGACCCTTGCGGCTGGTCTGCTACACTGACGCGGACTACGCCGACGATGTGGAAAAGAGGAAGTCCACTTCTGGCTATGTGTTTTTCCTTGCAAGTGCAGCGGTCTCGTGGTATAGCAGGAAGCAAGACTGTGTCGCCACCTCCACAGTGGAGGCGGAGTACATCGCTCTGGCCGAGGCGGTCAAGGAAGCAGTGTGGCTCCATAGATTGCTGGGAGAGCTGGGCGTGCCACAGCAGGAGCCTACACTGGTCCAGGAGGACAACACTGGCTCCAACTCGCTGACCAACAACCTGATGCAACAAAGGAGGATGAAGCACATCGACGTGCGCTATCACTACGTGCGCGACATGGTGGAGAAGGGACAGGCTGTGCTACAGCATTGCAGCACGAAGCACATGCTCGCGGATTGCATGACCAAGGCACAGCCCCAGGATCGGCAAGGCATCAGCCTTTCAGGACTTGGGTTGACAAGCTATGAAGGGCTTGAAGGTACAGGTGCGGACGAGTGAGAGTGAGCATGAGGCATCCGGCATGGAAGGTGCACCGGGGAGGTTGTTAAAGAGTGCCCCTGCCATGGATGCCAGTTGACGTTTTCCTGGTTTGACCACTAGAAAGTAGTTTCAATGTCTGATCTGATTATAGATTTGGACTTCTTGGATTTCGCCATGCGGTTTTGAGCTTTCAGTTGCTCGATTTGGTTGAGAATTTAGAAAGTTAGTCCCATCTGAAGTTCGGGTGGTCGACGGGTGGAATCTGTGTCTCCAACATGGTGACGGGATGATTTTACCGCGGTGGTCCAAGTTCGTCTCCAACGAGCTCCAAATGCACCAGGGGCATGAATGAAGTGACCAGAGGGACCTCCTTGACCAGGGTGACCCTCTCTTCTACTTCTGGACAAGGAAAGGTGCTTCAACGGGTCATCGTTGAAGCGCGTCCCGTTGCCTAGCGTGCAAGGCACGGTGGACGGCTCCACCAAGGGTTACTTCAACGGCCGTAGCAGGGGCTCTACTGCTCCATTTTGGACGTGCTTGGATGCATTGGGAATCTTATATAACAGGCTATTAGAATCTGATGTAGTATCACCAAAATCACTTACCATTAGTGGTCCGCACCCTTTCTCAGTTTCTGCAACCTGCATTCTGCCATAATGATTCTCTTTTGGTGTTGTGGCGACCCAAAGCACACACTCGCCTTGGAAGTCTTTTTTCCCTAAGTAGCTGTGGACACTTGTGGTGGATCAGAGCATGCCAGGACAGCATTCTTGAAACTCTGTACAACTCCATACAAATTGTTGTTACTATGTACTAAAGGAAATAGAATCTGAAAAGACGAAAGTCCCTTGGAAACTATTGGAGTTCTCAATAACGGTTCATGTACTGAACCGTTATTGCGAAAACCTATTTCTCAGGTTCTCTGGTAATAGCTATTAAGACTAATTTGTCAAGGAATCCCCTAATAAAGTGACATGTATTACCCACGTCCGGCTAGCAGAAAGAAGCCGTTGTTGAGTTCTTTTGTCCTAAACTGCTTGTATATACCTTAGAATGATCAATCTATCGAGCTAACCCAGTCTATCCATCCTGTTCACCTTCGGTTCCGCGGCTTCGCCGCCATGTCTTTGCTCTATTCACTGATCACTCATTCCTTCCTCACCACCCACTCTCAACTCTCACACTCGCACCTCTTCACTTCGTCACTCTCGCTCCTCCTCTCAATCCTTTTCATCACATCAACTCTACGCTTCCGGCTCCGACATTCTCTCCTCTGACTTCTGTCTACCTCCGCGCTTCACCTCAGCCTCCACAACTTGTATATTGTATTTATTTTCCAACCCAACTCCTTGCATTGTTTCATGGCTCTTCGGCTCTGTCATCACTCTCATGTGCTTCCTCGTGTTGCATTGCTTCTGCTTACTCCTGCCATCTTTCAGTCCGCTCATTCCAGTTCTCTGACATGAACAGCTTTGTACAACTATGTTCACCCATGTACAATGTTGTACAATTTTTTTCACTCCGTGTAACTTTGTGCAACTCCGTACAACCACATATAAAACCTTGTGACCCCGTACAACCCTGAAAACACCTTACACCTCCATACAACCCCATACAACCCGGTACAGCCCCGTGGAACTTCTTACACCTCCACTCAGTTTTGTGGAACCCCATATAACACCATATAGGTAAGTACAACTCTATACCACCTTGTAAATCTCCGTACATCTCCATGCAACTCCGTAAAATACTGTACAACTGCAGACAAGTTTGTACAGCACCATTCAACACCATACATCTCCGTACAACACCGGACAACACTACATACAAATCTTTTATTTTTCGTAAAACACAGTTACAAGACAACTCCGTACAACTCCATACAACTCTGTATAACTCTGTACAACTGTGTAAAACTCTGAACAGCTCCGTAAAACTCAATGTAACTCTGTACGAAATTGTATAACTCCAAACATTACCATACAACTCTGCACAACTGTGTAAATCTCCATGTAGGTATGTAAAATTCCCTACAACATTGTACAAATCCCTACAGCTGTTTAGAACTCTATGTAACTCCGTATAGGTACAAAGATCGGGAACAAGTATCAGGCACAAGTATTCAGCACAAGTATGAATTACAAGTATCAGGAACAATTCTCAGGCACGAGTACCGGGCACAAGTGTCAGGAACGATTATCAGGCACAAGTATCGGGCACAAGTATCAAGCACAGTTATCAGGCATAATTATCCAGCACAAGTATGAGGCACAAGTATCGGGTAAACATATCAGGCACAGCTATCAGGAAAAAGCACCGGGCACAAGTATCAGGTGCAAGTATTAAATACAAGTATCAGGCACGAGTATCAGGCACAAGAATCAGGCACAAATATCAAGCACCAGTACCAGGAACAAGTATGAAGAAAAAGTATCAGGCACAAGTATCAGGTACAAGTATTCGGTCTCAAGTACAAGGAACAAGTATCAGGCACAAGTATCAAGTACGAGTATCAGGCACGAGTATCAGGCACAAGTATGATGCGTAAGTATCAGGCACAAGTATCAGACGCAGATATCGGACACATGTACCAGAAACAAGTATCAGGAACAAGTGTCAGGCACAAGTATGAGGCACAAGTTACCAGGCACAGGTAACAGGCACTCATGCCAAGCACAATAAACAGGCACACGCATTGAGCACTATTATCAGGCACAAGTATCAGGCAAAGTTACCAGGCAAAATCATGAGGCACAAGTGGCAGGCACAAGTATGAGGTATAAGTATCAGGCACAGGTTAGAGGGCACAAGTATCAAAAATATTTTGCAGGAACAAGTATCCAAAATGTTTAGCAGGGATAAGTATCAGCCACGACTATGAAGCAAACGTATCAGGCACAAGTACTAGGCTCAAGTATGAAGAACAAGTATGAGGCACAAGTATCTGGCCCACATTTAGAACCAACACCCCAAATTCATACACCCCTTAAACAGTGCACACAAAACTTTACCATACACAAGATATCTCTGAGAAATTTCCTTAATGTCATTCCTTAACAATGGAAGGGGGCAAGTAACTTCCTTCTCAAAAATTTACTAGTGTTTCCATTCACGCATCCTACAGAGTCATCTCACCATGATTCTCCTTTCCAAGAGGTTTCATTAAATTGAATGAGGTACATTTACACAAATCACTTAAATATTCAGTACATTTTACATGGTTTCATTGTTTTTCAGTAACGACATTGAGTGTGTTAAAACACGTATGAAATTTTTCAATGGAAAGAAATGGGAAGAGAAACAATTTAACAGTAAAAAATACAGTGAATCTTGTGACTTCTATTCATGATAACATGTGTTTTGGAAATTCAATGTCTTTGGAAGATTTTATCGTGCCTATGTTTGGGTTTGATTAAGCGTTCTGGGCTCTGCATGACTTACTTTCACATTTTTATGTTCAACGCTTTAGTTTTGGGACAGACCGAGAATAGGGGTATCTTCATACCTCATTTCCAGGTTCGCTCTGCACCCCACCCCACCATTGACACCACGAAGTGCACGTGGGGAGTGTATGAGATGGCGCTTGCGTATTCACAGGCGTATTTGTCTTCCGTTTACACTAGTTTGTTTTACTTATGCAAAATCTACAAAGGTTTGTTCCTCACACTTGTGTATGGATTTCTTCGACATATACTACGAAGAGTGCACTTCCATATGCACTCACGCTATACACTTCAGTGGTGATGGGAGGGGGGGGGGGGAGAGAGAGACGGTTCCGAACTCAATTGCCACCCCACCCTACCCTCCCCCCCTCCCTCCTCCAGTGGAGAAGTGTATGTGGCATGTGTTTGTGGAGGTGGACACCAAGCACTGTGAGAGAAACTTGAAGTTTCACACAAGTGCACAGGTTTTTACGATACAACCGCACCATCGATTAATGTTGAACGACCGCCGCTGAGACTTGAAAAGTACAAAAGATTTATTACTCGAACAATGTGACATTGTTTGTTTTGGTGATCTCCAGCCGTAGGATCAGCACAGGTTTGTTCATCGGACGTACGAAAGCGGAAAAATGCTTAATGGGGTGATCTTTGAAAAGTCACCAGCGAAGGATCGTCGGCAACCGACCGCAAATGTTAAGATGCCAATAACTGGGCGGTGGGGGAGGGGGGTTATCGACAGCAACAGAGACACTTCTTGTGCCACATTTACTGAACAGTGTGACAGCCATCCTGTTGCTCAAGCGACAGGTTGATTTCTTGACCGCCGCTCGAGCGGCAACTTTGGCTCTGACTGCCAACAGTGCGTCTTATGACATTTGCACCAAACAGCCCAAAATTCAAGCATTTACCTGCTTTTGGTCTGTATAGACGTTAAAGACAGATGTACAACACATCTCAAAACATATTCTAACCATAATTGGGTTTTAGTATAACAATATGTCTAATTTTTTAGTAAAAAGTCCAATGTGGCCATTATTTGTCTGGAAACGTTCATAATGGAGGTGTTTACAGTATAAATCTGCCTCGTCTAGTGCATGTTTTCCAAGGATATTTTTAGATACAAACTTGTGCATTTTGGAGAAGGTGTGCACTTGCCCACATACACTTTTCTCCCCTACCCCATCCACCTAATCACCACTCACCAAATCACTCAAAACTATTAAACAAAAGTGTAGATCTCTATACAAAACACATATAGCCCGCAGTGCATCTCCACATACACCCTCCACATACACTTCCCAACCACCCCCCCCCCTTCCCCCTCCCTCACCTAAGAAATCTGAAACACATCACTCAATATACAACAGTATACACAAGTATAATTTTTTAAACATTCAACCATACACCTCCATGTACAATGTCCACATACACTTTCTACCTCGACACCTCCCCTCTCCCCCCATCCAACCATCATTAAAAAATCCAAAAAACATCACTCAAACCAATGTACACAAATACAGGTACCTACACACAATCCATACACCCATTGATACACCTCCACGTACAATTTCCACGTATACATTCTACCCCCACACCCCAATGACTACCAACCCATTTCAAACACATTTCTCAAACCAACATACACAAGTACACATTTCTTCACACAGCCTACACATCCATCCATACACCTCCACTTACACACCCCACATACACTTTCCACCCCAAACCCCCTTCTCCAAACTACCACTAACTACATGACTCAAAGGAACATACACAACTTCATATTTCTGTACACAACCCACCTATCCAGTTATACACCTCCACATGCAATCCCCACATATGCTTTCCACCCCCACGCACCCCTCTCCCTCCCTCACCCCAACGACCACCAACCAATCTGAAACAAATCACTCAAACTAACATACACAAGTACACATTTCTACACACAACCTAAACATCCAGCCACACACCTCCACTTACACTCCCCGTATACACTTTTCACTCAAAATCCCCTCCCCTCAATCACCATTAACAACATAATTCAAAGGAACATACCCAAGTTCATTTCTCTACACACAACCCATTTATCCAATCATATAACTCCACATGCAATCCTCACATATACTTTCAACCACCACTCACCAAATCACTCAAAATCATCATACACAAGTGTACATTTCTACACAAAATCCACATGTTTGACAATACACCTCCACTTATATTCCCCACATGCACTTTCCACCCCCACCCTCCCTCCGCCCCTTCTTCAAACAATCACAACCAAGCAATCTCAGACACAACGCTCAAACTAATATACACAAGTACAAACTTCTACACACATCCCATACACCCAATGATACACCTCCACTTACAGTCTCCTCATACCCCCTCCCCCCAAAAAACCACCAACCAACATAAAAAGCATTACTCAAACCAACATACACAAGTACACATTTCTACAGACAATCCACACATCCAGCCATACACAACCACTTACACTTCCCACATACACTTTCCAACCAAAATTCATTCCTCCAAACTACCACTAACTACATCACCCAAAGGAACATACAAAAATTCATATCTCTACACATCACCCACCTACCCATCCATACACCTCCACCTGCAATCACCACGTACACTTTCAACCCCCCCTCCCACCTCTGCCAAATCTGGACAAGGAATGCATTAGATGGAAGCTTACCAGTGTACTAGATATCAGTATACGCAGTTTTCCTAGTGCAGAAAAGTTTCTACCTTCCTAGACAAACAACATCTTATAAACTAGTTTCCACATTCTTAGAACCTTCCTAATACACCACTTCCCTTCATACACACTTCTTCTAGTGTATCAAGTCTTTTGATCAAGTCTACCTCAGCATCAGGCACAATTACAAGGCCCAAGAATCAGGCGCAACTACTAGGCACAAGTATCAGGCGCATGTATCAGGCACGAGAATCAGGCAGACGAATAAGGCACTTGTGTCAGGCACAAGTATCTAGCACAAATATCAAGTAGAAAGGTATCAAGAACAAGTATAAAGCACGAGAATAAGGCACAAGTATCAAGCACAAGTATTTGGCACAAGTACCAGGCGCAAGTATCAGGCACATGTGTCATGCACAAGTCTTAGACGCAGCTATCAGGCACATGTATGAGGCACAAGTATCAATGACAAGTATCACGAACATACATCAGGAACAAGTACCAAGTGCAGGCATCAGGCACACATATCAGGCACAAGTATCAGGCACAAGCATCAGAAACAAATGTCAAGCACAAGCATGAGGCACAAGTCTCAGGCACATGTATCTGGCACAACTACCTGGTGCAAGCATCATGCACACGTATTAGGCACGTGTATCAGGCAAAAGTATCCGGTGCAAGTATCAAGCACAAGTACCAGGCACAATTATCAGGCACGAGTATCAGGTGCATGAATCAGGTACAGCTATTAGGCACACCTATCATGCACAATTATCAAGTACAGTATCAGGCTCAAGTATCAGGCAGAAGTATCAGGCACAAGTATCACGCCAAGCAAAATTGTCAGATAGACGTATCGGGCACAAGCATCAGGCACATGTATTAGAAACAAGTATCAGGCACAAGTTAAAGGCACAAGAGTCAGGTAAGAGTATGAGGCAATATTATCAGGCACAAGTATCAGGCACTAGTAAGAAGCACAAGTATCTGGCACCAGTATCAGGCACTGGCTTCAGGCACACGTATCAGGCACAAGTATCAGGAAAACTTATAAGGCATAAGTATCAAGCACAAGTACCAGGTACTCCTATCAGGAACAAATATCAAGCACAAGTATCAGGCGCAAGTATTAGGTACAAGTATCAGGCACAAGTACACGGCACAGGATCAGGCGCATATGTCAGGCACAGGTATTAGGCAGTCATATCAGGATTAAGTACCAAACACAAGTATCAGGCACTTTTATCAGGCACAAGTACACGGCACAAGTGTCAGGCACAAGTGTTAGGCACGAGTATCACGCATAAGTATCAAGCACACGAATAAGGCACAAGTATTAGCCACAAGTATCAGGCAAATGTATCAGGCAGAAGTATCAGGTGCAAGTATCAGAAACAAGTATCAGGCACAAGTACCAAGCATATGTTTCAGGCGCAAGTATCAGGCATACGTATCAGGCACAAATACCAGGCACAACAATCAGGAACAAGTATCATGCGCAAGTATCAAGCACAAGTATATGACACAGGTATCAGGCACAAGTGTCAGGCACAAGTATTATGCACAAGTATCAGGCACAGGTATCAGGCACATGTAATAGGCACAATTATCATGCACAGGTATCAGGCATAAGTATCAGACACAAGTATCAGGCACAAGTGTCAGGCACAAGAATCAGGCACAAGTTACAGGCACAAGGGTCTGGCACAAGGATGAGGCAAAGTTATCTGGCACAAGTATCAGGCACAAGTATCTGGCACAAGTATGGAGCACAAGTATCTGGCAAAAGTATCAGGCACAAGTTTCAGGCACAAGTATCAGGCACAAGTATCAGACAAGAAGCATCAGGCACAAGAATCGGGCACAAGTAGCAGGCACAAGTACCACATAACCGTATCAGGCACAAGTATCAACCAGAAGCATCAGGCCAAGTATCAGGCACAAGTATCAGGCACAAGTATGAGGCACAAGTCTCGGGCAAACATAACAGGCACAGGTATCTGACGCAGGTATCAGGCACAGATATCAGGCACACGTCCGTGGCACAAGATTCAGGCGCATGTATGATGCACACGTGTCAGGCACACGTATCAGGAATAAGTATCGGACACAAATTTCAGGCACATGTACATGGAGCATGTATGAAGCACCAGTATCAGTCCCAAGTGTCAGGCACAAGTATCAGGCACAAGTATCAAGCAAAAGTATCAGGTGCAAAAATCAGGCACAAGTATCAGGCAAACGTATCAAGCACAAGTATCAGGCACAAATATCAGGCATACATTTCAGGCGCAAGTATGAGGCACAAGTATCAGGCACAAGTATCAGGCACAAGCAAGAAAAACAAGCAAACAGGCACAAGTTTCAGGAACAAACTGTCAGAAGATTGTAGCTGCTGCTGTTTGAGTGGACGCGGTCACAATGACGAGCGTTGTGATTCAGGTAGCAGCACAAGCAGAAGCAGAATGGAAACGGTGATGGAATGCGGAATGAAAGCGAACAAGGAAGGAAAGTGAGGGAATGTGTTGTGGGCGCAGTACCAAAGGTGCGAGCACTGAGGGTTAGGTGTCTTGAGTGGACGCGGCACTTTTGGAGAGAAGGACGGAAGCTTCTTCGAAGGTGCGGGCGTTGCTGATGTATGAGTGACGTTAGCAGAAGAGAATTGGGCGCAATGTGAGAGCATGAGCGCTGAGAGGTAATGAGGGAAAAAGACTGGGGGCGGCCCAGAGGGCGAGCCGAAAGAGGAATCCAATGGATTGGTTACTCAATAGGATACAAGCAATACAAATAGGTAGAGTCCTAGCCTAGGGCGCTTCGTCGAGCAGGCACAAGGGTGAGGTTGCGACTCAAGACCACGATTCGACTTTACTAGCCGCACACATAGAGGAGTGACGTCCGTAGGGGCGATCTCCGCAGGTGTGCTCGCCTTGACCGTTGTTGCACAAAACCGTTGGTTTGGCCTTGGCGAGGTTCGTATGATGGTCAGTCGTGAGACCATTCAACCATTGGTTGTGTGTCTCCGGAGATGAACCTACACTGTCACTCTTTATTTTCTCAGTGGCTTCACCCCTTGAAGCAATCTTCAAGATAATGTCTGACACCCCCCTTCCAAAGAGGGGTGCAAGCCTGAAGGGTAGGCTCGGGAGTCTTGCTTTTGTAGGAGCACAGCACAGAGAGAGCTTGGGAGGTTTTGGAGGCGGTGGACGCCTCAGCACCAGGTTGTAGAGGGAGGAGAGAAAACCTGGGCAATGCAGTGGTCTCTGAGCAGAAGTAGTGAGTGCAGTAGAGGACGGGGCGTCTGTAGAGGGGAGTGCACATGCAGTGAGTAATGCAATTTCAATAAGCTTGCTGTGAGTCAGTTCAGGCTTGCGGTAGGAAGCAGAACGGCCCCGGTCACACACCCATGTCGTTCTTGGACTCAGGTCGTACTTGGGTTTGTGCAGGTTGTGAGCAGTGACAACTCTGCGGAGGCAGGCCGTCCAGATCTGAGAGGTCATGTGGTGCTTTTGCATGAAGCGATCTGCTTCCTTTAGTAGGCGATTGGCGAGGTGTTTGCTGTGGGCAGGAGCTCTGGGAAGCAGTGTTCTGTGGGTCGTACAGTAGTCAGTGAGAAAGTCGTGAAGGGGTGCATGAGCAGTTTTGCAAAGAATGAGGCAAGGTGGTCTGTCAAAGTGTTTGGCCTGTTGCCGTAGCCAGTCTCTGAGTGCAAGAACCACTCCTGCCAGTGTGCAGAGAGAAAGGATAGTGCAGTGCTCGGAGAACTGGTCTTGGATGAAGAGGAAGTGGCTGTGGCGGACAGTAGAGTATGTGGATGGAGGTTGAATGAGTGCGATGTGCAGTGACTCAAAGCTGTAGAGAGAGGTGTGAGAAGAGAGAGGGGGAGGAGAGGACACGGTGTACATCTCAATGCCATACTCCTCAGATCCAATCTCAGTCACATGCTCAACTACCCCTAACATAACAGCATTGTTAGGAGCAGAATTCACAGCAACAGGGACAGCAGGAGAAGGTGGTCCTTCCACATTGTTGGCTGGAGTTGAACGCCAGGTTCAGCTACCCATCCAGTTGTAGTAGCGCTGACAGCGTTCTTCCGCCCAGTTGGGTTGCTCTCTGTAGGATTTTCTGGGGTTCTGGTCCAGCCACTCATTGGTAGCACGATGATCGTAGACGTGCGGTAGGTGGTTGCGGTGGCCGCACTTGGTCCCTTTGAGTGGACCATGGCGGATGGTGAAGGAGCAGGTGGGGAAGTGGTTGATCAAGCGGTTGTCAGCAGTGGCGGCCATGGTCTCAAAAGATTTGGTGGCGATGGTAGTCTCACGAGCTTGCTTGACAACGTAGTCTTGTTCTGCTGCCATGAGCTTAGGACTGATGACGGTGATGGTTAGCTGGTCGACAGGTAGTTGTAGCAGAATTTGACGGATGTCATCATACTGACAAGGGAGGCCGGAGATGATGCCGGTGCAGACGACGGCGGGCGGAAGGTCAATCTTCATTTCTTTGAGGTCGTGGGCGATGGTGGTGACAACGGTGATGTAGCTGCCCATGTTGGTGTGGGAAGCAAAGGGCATGGAGAAGAGCGACATGATTTTGATGCCGCAGGCAATGGAGGTGTTGTTGCTGAAGCGATCTTCAAGGGCCTTCCAGACCTCATGGGTCCTGGACCCGAGAGTGCGGATATCTTCATGCAACTCGGGGGAGGAGTTGGTCGTGATGGTCATGAGGGCGGTGCTGTTGTTAATGTTCCAGGAGGCGCGGGTAATGGTGGTTGCTGTAGTAGTGGTACCAGCGGGAGTTGATGATCCAAGAGTGGAAGATGATGATGCATTTTGAGGAGGAGGATTGTACACGGTTCCACCGGAGGGGTTCTCTCCTGTGGCGGCAATTGTAGTTGTGGCGGTTGCGGTGGTTGTGTGTGCAGCAGCTGAGGTGGTATCAGGTGGTTCTACCCCGGTGTCAGTATTGGTGAGGAGGTCTCTAAGAGAGACTCCCTCAACCTTCTGAGTTCCAAAGTAGAGAGTCACCGAGTAGCTCCACAGATTGTAGTTCCTGGTCCCATCTGGCTTCATAGTGAGCTTGGGGAGACCATAGAGAGTGAGGGCGGAGGCCATGATGCAGCTGATGTGAAGGTAGTAGCGAGCTGATGGTGAGGAAGACCTGAAGGCAGACAAGGAGGGCGGCTCGAGAAAGCGGCGCGAGATGGCGGTACGAAGCAATGGTAAGGCAGCTGATGATGATGATGATGATGATGACCAGAGGATGATGAACAAATGAGGTGATGAATGATGCTGAGTCAATGTTTGAGTGCAGAGATGAAGTCTCGTGCGTGGGAGTAGCAAAGATGTTGACGGAGGAGCGGAAGCTACTGTTGATGCAAAGGAGTGGGCGCAGGGGTAGGCCACATGCGCAAAGTCACAAGGAGGAAGTGGAATAGTGCTTCCACAACACCTTAGTCAGAAGACGCGCTGCCACCGCAGTTCTTTTGGCGACCACGACTCTTCGAGGCGGAGGAGCTTGATTGGAATGGAAGTGGGTGCGGCCGTCAGCGGCGAGGACGAAAGAGCCAGGTGTGTCACTTGGGCTCTGATACCATGTCAGAAGATTGCATGTGCTGTTGTTTGAGTGGACGCGGTCACAATGACCAGCGTTGGTCATTGTGACCAACGCTGGTCATTGCTGGTAGCAGCACAAGCAGAAGCAGAACGGACATGGTAATGGAATGCAGAATAAAAATGAACGAGGAAGGAAAGTGAGGGAACATGTTGTGGAAGCAACACCAAAGGTGCGAGCACTGAGGGTTAGGTGTCTTGAGTGGAAGCAGCACTTGTGGAGAGAAGGACGGAAACTTCTTCGAAGGTGCAGGTGTTGCTGATGTATGAGTGACATTAGCAGACGAGAACTGGGCATAATGCAAGAGCATGAGCACTGAGAGGTAATGAGGGTAAAAGGAATGGGGGTGGCCCAGAGGGCGAGCCCAAAGAGGAATCCGATGGATTGATTACTCAATAGGATACAAGCAATGCAAAAAGGTAGAGTCCTAGCCTAGCGCGCTTCGTCTAGCGGGCACAGGAGTGAGGTGGCGACTCGGGGGAGGGAGGAGGAGCGCCTTGAGACCACGATTCGGCTTTGCTAGCTGTATGCATGGAAGAGTGACGTCCGCAGGAGCGATCTCCGCAGGTGTGTTTGCCTTGACTGTTGTTGCACAAAATCGTTGGTTTGGCCTTGGCGAGGTTCGTACGATGGTCGGTCGTGAGACCGTTCGACCATTGGTTGTGTATCTCCGGAGATGAACCTGCACTATCACTATTCATTTTCTCAGTGGCTGCACCCCTTGAAGCGATCCTCGAGATAATGTCTGACACAAACATCAGGCATAAGTATCAGATACCAGTATCACGCACAAGTATCAGGCATGAGTATCAGGCACACAAATTAGGCACTGGTATCAGGTACAAGTAACATGCACAACTATGAGGCACAAGCATTAGGCACAAGTATCAGGAACACATATCATGCTCAAGTATCAGACACAAGTATCAGGCAAAAGCAACAGGCACATGTATCATGCACAGGTATAAGGCACAGGTATCAGACACACGTATCAGGCTTATGTATCAAGCACAGGTATCAGGCACAATTATCAGGCATAAGTATCAGGCACGAGTATCAGGGACAAGTACGAGGCACAAGAATAATGTGCAAGCATCAGGTACAAGTATCAATGACAAGCATCAGGCACAGGTATCAGGCACAGGTATCAGGAACAAGTATCACGCACAAGCTTCAGGCACAAGGGTCAGGCACAAGTTTGAGGAAAAATTATCAGGCACAAGAATGAAGTAGAAGTATCTGGCAAAATTATCAAGCACAAGTTCCAGGCACAAGTATCAACCACAAGTATGAGGCACAAGTATCAGGAAAAAGTACCAGGTACAAGTACTGTGCACAAGAATCAGGCGCAAGTATCAAGTACAAGGATCAGGGACATGTACCAGGTACAAGTAGCAGGCACAAGTACCAGGTACCAGTCTCAGGCACAATTATCAAGCACAAGTATCAGGCGCAAGTATTAGGCACAAGTATCAGCCACATACATCGGGTAAACATATCAGGCATATGAATGTGGACACGGGTATCAGGCACAAGTATCAGGCACAAGTACATAGCACAGGAATCAGGCGCAAGTATTAGGCACAAGTATCAGGCACATGTGCTAGACACATGTATCATGCGCAATTAAAAGGCACAATAATCAGGCACAAGTATCAGGAATGAGTATCAGGCACACAAACCATGCACGAGTATCAAGTAAAAGTAGCAGGCACAATGAACAAGTGAAATTATCAGGCACAAGTATAAGGAACAAATACGAGGCACACGTTATGGGTGCAAGTATCAGGCACAAGTATCGCAAACAAAAATCAGGAACAAGTAACAGGAACAAGTATTAGGCACAAGTATCACATACCACTATCAGGCAAAAGTGTCAAGCACAAGTATCGGGCACGGGTATCATATGCAAGAATCAGGCTCAAGTATCAAGCACAAGTATCAGGCACAAGTATCAAGCATGGGTATCAGGCACAAGTATCAGACACAAGTACAAGGCATCAGTATCAGGCAAAAGTATCACGCCCAGGTATCATGCACAATGTACACGCACAGGGTCTGGCACAGGTATCAGGCAACAGTTACTAGCACAAGTATCAGGCATAAGTATGACGCAAAATCAGCAAGCACACGTATCAGGGACAATTATCAGGCACAAGTTTTAAGCGTAAGTATCAGGGATAAGTATCAAACACCTGTTTTAGGAACACAGATGAGGAACAAGTATCAGGCACACGTATTATGAACATGTATTAGGCACAAGTAACAGGCACAAGTATCGGGCACAAGTATGAGGCACAAGCATCAGGTACACGTATCAAGCACAGATATCAAGCACATCTGTGAGGCGCAAGTATCAGGCACAAGTATAAGGCACATGTATCAGGCAAATGTATCAGGCACAAGTATCAGACACGGATATCAGGCACAAGTAATAGGTGCAAGTAGCAGACACAAGTACAAGGCATAGAATTCAGGCGTAAGTATTAGGCACAAGTATCAGGCACAAGTATCAGGCATGAGTATCAGGCACAAGTACCAAGCACAAGAATCGGGCGCAAATATTAGGCACAAGTATGAGGCATAAGTTACAAGCAACAAGGGTGAGGGACAGGTATCATGCATATTTATCAGGCACAAGGATCAGGCACACGTATCAGGAACAAGTATAAGCACAAGTATTAGGCATAAGCATCTGGCACATGTATGAGGCACGAGTATCACGCAAAAGCATCAAGCACAGTTATCAAGTACAATAATGAGGGGCAAGTATTAGGAAAAAGCATGAGGTACATGTATCAAGCACATGTGGCAGGCGCACGTATCAAGCACAAGCATCAGGAACGAGCATCAGGCACACGTATTAGGTGCAAGTATCAGGCACAAGTATCCACCACAAGTATTAGGCACAAGTAGTAGGCTCAAGTATCAAGTACACGTATCAGTCTCAAGTATTAAGCACAAGTTTTGGCCAAAAGTATCAGGTACAAGCATCAAGCAAAAGTATCAAGCACACTAATCAGGCACAAGCATCAGGCACAAGTTTCAGGAATACGTACATGGCACAAGTTTTGGCACAATAATCTAGGACAAGTAACGGCCACAAGTAACAGGCAAAAGTTCTAAGGAAACGTATCAGGCAACAGTACCACGTTCAAATATCAGGCACAAGTATCGAGCATAAGTGCGAGGTACAAGTATTAGGAACAATTAACAGGCACAAGTATTGGGCTCAAGTACAAGGCATAAATATCTGGCAAAAGTATCACTCACAACGATAAGGAACAAGTATCATGCACAAGTCGCTAGCATAAGATCAAGTACAATTATCTGGATATCAAGCTCTAGTATCACGCACATTTATCAGAAATAAATATGAGGCACAACTATCAGATGCAACTATCAGGGACAAGTACCAGACCCAAGTATCTAGCACAAGTATCAAGCAGAAGTATGAGGCACAAGTATCATGCACATGTACGAGGCACAAGATTCAGGCACAACAACCGACATACATTTCAAGTACAAGTATCTGGAACAATAATTAGGTACAAATATCAGGAACAATTATCAGGCAAAAGTAGCAGGCACAGCTATTAGGCACAATTATCGGAGGTGACATTCAGGCATAAGTATCAGGCACAAGTATGAATTGCAAGTATCATGCATAAGTGTCAAGCACAAGTATGGGACCAGAGTATCGGGCACAAGTATCAGGCACAATTATCAGTCGCAAATATCAGGCACATGTACCAGGAAATTTTATGAAGAACAAGTGGATACACAGTGTGTAATATAAAATTTCTGAATGAATGAAGAATGCAAGTAGGCAATGTCTAGTTAGGGGTCATTTGCAAGTGATCTTTAGCAACCTAGATGCAATACTGTGGTAGGTACATAATTTAGTGTTCCAAAGACAACCTCAGAAGAATAAAATAGTTGAGAAAATGTAACACACAATTTCCATACACATTCGGTAACACTTGTGCATCACAGCCATGGCTGCCACTAGTTCGAAATCTTCGGTGGATGCCTACTGGGAATTTGGGCACCAAGGATCCAACATATAGTCTCAAAGTCAACAGCTTTGGCACACACTCGCTCCTCGTGCTCCAGCCTCACATTCTAGGAAGCCATGACAATTTGGCACACTCATCACTGTTGTTGAGGAGTTGCAGATGGTGGTCGCGTTGAGGGTATGACACAGCGAGATCTCAGCATGGACCACAGTCGTGTGATGATCCATGCAGGTTCTAGCACTGACTTTGGGGAGGGGGGTACAATCCATGGTAGAGCGGTTCTCACATTTTGTTGAGCATTTGGGACACCATTTTGATGACCATGGAGGTCCATGTCTGGCATGAGCACGACATTTTTTGTCATAAAGAATAGTAGACCGTCGTTGTAAGCACTATGAGTGCATAGTCAATTTGATGATCCATGACTGTGATTATGAGTGCATAAAAAGCCTAGGTTGCGAATCAAACCGGGGTACGGTGGTCAAAATAGCTCCATGGGAGTGGGAAAAGGAATATCCACTACACTACAATGCTTGGTTGTCGCTGTCTTTCATGAATCAGCCAATGGTCTGGTAGTGGGGCCAACCATTCTACAAATTGGAGTCAATGACGTCCACAAAGGGTGACGCTATTGCAAAGTACATACACTTGCAAAACTAATGAGTTTTTCACCATTAAATCAGCAGTTGTCAACCCCACAAACAATTCCAACTGTGGAATTCTTCTGTATTGGCAACAAAGCGACGCCAACAGATCACATTCCATGAACAATGACAATTTGAGGTCATATGGTAAGTTGAGCATGTGATCCTTGCTAATGGGTATGCCGCTAGTTGACTGTCGCTTGTTCTATCAACTATCAAGCCCTTCCTCCTTCGAGTAAAAAATTTTCTGGCGAGGGTCATTCATCATTTTGAGAAAGATGTACGTTTTCTTACGGAAGTCAATTACTGAGAATGAGCACACAATTTGTCACTTTAGGTTGTAATGCAAAACAAATCAATGGAATTATCCAAGAATCAAGGTAGAAACCTATATTTTATCCAAATCATACATGATTTCTTATATAGAGATGATGAAGGTCGAATGAAGAACCTTAATCTAGGGATCAAGACAAGTCGGTACACATACTCTTTTCTTCCCGTTTTTACACACAATCCAAGAAAAATGGTGAATATTTCCTCAAAGATCAGTTTTTACCTCAATGAAGATTCCATGAATTTTCTTTGGATGTGAAAAATGCTTGTGCACACTAATTTGATTATTATCTTCAAGGGTGATTTGTCATAAATGGGCAGAGGAGGAGGAGGAGCATGATGAGGAGGAAGAGGACAAGTTCAATAAGAGGGGGGCGGAGGAGGAGGAGGTGGTGATGGTGGATGCCGTTAGACATTTGTCAAAGGGGCAGTAGGAAAGAAAGGAAAATCATCCTTAGCAGCATGAAATTGGGCGACAAAAAAAAAGTTAATTAAATTAAGTTAAATTAAATTCTGTTAATTCTTTAACTTTGTGCACAAAAAATGTGCAAAACATTTGTGCATAACTGTTGTGCATTAACTTTGTGCACAACCTTGTGCATTAACTTTGTGCATAAAGTTTGTGCATAAATGTTGTGCATAAAATTTGTGCATAGACTTTGTGTATAACCTTTGTGCATAACATTTATATATAAAGTTTGTGCATAAACGTTTTGCATAAAGTTTGTGCATAAATGTCTTGCATAAACATTGTGCATAAACTTTGTGCATAAAGTTGGTGTAGAAACATTGTGCATAAATGTTGTGCATAGAATGTGCATAAACCTTGTGCATAAACTTTGTGCATAAACGTCTGTATAAATTTTTTGCATAAACGTTGTGCATAAACTTTGTGAATAAACGTTGTGCATGAACTTTGTGCATGTACTATGTGCATAAAATGTGTGCAGAAACTTTGTGCATGAACGTTATGCATAATGTTTGTGCATAAACTTTGTGTACAAACTTTCTGCATAAGCATTGTTCATAAACTTTGTGCAGAAACCTTTGGCATAAACTTTGTGCATAAACTTTGTGTATAAACTTTGCGCACATAATTTGTGCATAAACTTTGTGCATAAACTTTGTGCATAAAGGTTGTGCATAAACTTTGTGCATACATTTGTGCATAACCTTTGTGCATAAACTTTGTGCATAAAAAATGTGCATAAACTTTGTGCATATACGTTTTGCATGAACTTTGTGCATAGACTATGTGTGCAAACGTTGTGCATAAAATTTGTGCATGAACTTTGTGCATAAACATTGTGCATAAAGTTTGTGCATAACCTTGTGCAAAAACTTTGTGTTGTCTCTAGTGGGTGTGGAGGCACCCTCAAGGATGCCTAGCTCTCAGTGATGCACGCTACCAAAGTTTGGGCAGCCAATGGACACCTTTGGTGAAGAGTGTGGAGCACAAGAATCACGGATAGG